>LOEQ01008988.1:0-32321 GCA_001685075.1 Bramus lutescens | reverse complement strand
TGGCTGACAAGGAGAGCTGACTGAGAAGCCAAGGACAATGGATCTGGGTTTTGATTCTCCTTCATGTACTGGCTATGTGGGAGCCTAGTCTGTTTGGATTCTCACCTTACTAGACTTCGATGGAGGGGGAGTACCTTGGTCTTCCCATAGGGCAGCGAACCCTGTCTGCTCTTTGGACTGGAAATGGGAGGAGATGGTGGAAGGGGAGGGAATTGGGAGGGGGCAGGAGGTGGAAACATTTTAATAATAATTTTAAAATTAATAATAAAAAATTTTAAAAATATCATTGTTAAAAATGCAATGTGCTATTATTAAAAGGGGTTACATACATTTACACTTTAGAAATGTTGCTGAAGAGTCTTCTCTAACAGCAAAAATGAGTATATTTAATCCATCAAGTTCAAAAGTTCTGATATATTGTATTTAGTCAATAGTCAATATCATAATTATGAAGTTTGTGTATTTATTTATACAATGCTTTATTTTTCAAAGGTCATATTGCTATTAAATCTTAAAAATATATAAAAACTGTCATAGATTATATCTAAATATAAGATAATTAATGTAAGATATTCAAACACTTATCAATATATGTGAAAATTATGGTCATTGAAAAAAATTAAAATTGGCATTGAAGCTTAAGTCTAAGGCATTGCATAGCAAATGGGACAGATAGATAAATTAATCTGCCATTATTGTTGCTATTACAGGAAACAGAATTATTGTGGCCTATTTATTGAAGTAAGTAATATAATAATGGTGACTCTAAAAATTCTAATATAAAGAGCCTATTGAAAGGTAATCCAAAAAATTGTATAGATACATCTGTATGTGGAGGAAAAAATGTTTAATACTCCATACCATAGTATCAAACATTTTTCATTTGGTTTTCTATTTGACTGCCATCAGATACCAGAAGGAAAAATCTTAGTGCTCAGGCCTTTATGACCCTTCTGGATATCCATGGAAAAAAAAAAGGCTAGAGAAATCACACATACCTCTACACATTATTTTCATGGAAGTAGGGGAAGCTTTTCCTAAAGTGACTGAATTATATAAGACTACAATAATCTTGAATATTGAGAAGTGAAACTATTTGAAATATACTGTAGAATATTGAATGTATTAAGTTGAGATAGAGTGAATTAAATATGTAGACATATGCTATAGAATATTGATGTTTTTCTAGAAAACTTGTTTGCTAACACCATCTCCCACCCTCTTACACCCTTATGTTACTATGTCTGTATCAAATATAAAGGACCATAACAAGTTATATTACTTATACTTTAACTAGCCTGAGTCGACTTCCACTTCCTGTGACTTTAATATCAAAAACTGAATAAAGAACTGTGGTATGGCCTTCTGTATATGTGTTGCTTTATTTATTTGTTTGTTTGTTTGTTTGTTTGTTTATTGGTTAATGAATAAAACTGTTTTGGCCAATGGCTTGGCAGAATAAAGCCAGACAGAAAATTCAAACAGAGATATATAGAGAAAGTAGGCAGTGTTAAAGAGATGCCATGTAGCTGCTAAAGGAGTTACATGCCAGAATGTGGAAACCATACCAGTAGGCCACAGTCTTGTGGCAGCATACAGATTTATAGAAATGGATTAATTTAAGATATAAGAGTTAGCCAGGAATTTGCCTAAACTATTGGCCAAGAAGTGAAATTAATATAGTTTCTGTGTGATTATTCGGATCTGAGCAGCAGGGACATGAACAAGCAGTCTCCTACTACAAAGACCCTTAGTTTCATTTAAAAGTCCTGTGGTGTCATATTCTTCTTGAAGCTAATTTCTTGTGGCCAAATTTACCTCCATTACCAGGAAGTTAATATTTATAATCCCTAAAAGCACTTCTTGACCACTGTTAGAATCCTCATATGTAGATTCTAGGTGTTGTAGTGAAAGTCAAATAGGAAGTCTGAACTTCTTTGTGTGTTTTTGTTTGCAAACTTGCTTGCTTGCTTGATTGCTTTGCTGTTGTTGTTTTGAAAGGTAACCACAAGTGGCTTCTGGCACTTGAGCTCACGGGTGCATACCACCACACCAGGCTTGAAGAGGCTGATCCGTGATCACCTATTCCTAACTGGTTGCAAGTTGATAAAAGTACATCTGCTATCGAAGAAGAAGGTGTGGTTAACAATCAACAACCACTGCCACTTGGAAAGCATACATTTTTGTTACGTTATTATTTTCATTGCTTGAAAGACTCATGCCTTTATGAAGTGTATACTGATCTCGTCCATCCACTACTGCCCCATACAACTTCTCTCCGGGGCTTTCACTATATATCTTCATGTACACTTTTGATGAAGATACTGCATGCATTTCCATAACTCTGATTATCTTATTTTGTTTCCAGATTTACTTATTAAACTGAAAGTTCTCATCTCATGTGGCTTCGTGATTCTTGCTGAACAAAAGAGTAATTGAATAACAGGAGTAATAGAAAATCTGTCATTAAGTGTATTTGACATTTTATATTATTTTGACTTCTATTTTATTTGAACTCTTGAGAAAATAACTTTGTGATAAAAATTCAAAGGAAATGAGGGAAATATGTATAAATTGCTAAATGATTATTACAAAGATGACACATTATAACTATTTTAAACCGAAAAGTGAATAAATAAATAAATGACACTATAATTATACTTCATTTATGTTCATTTATCTTATATCATTTTTTATTAAAGTTCATTATTCTTAAGATTATTAACAGTGTTATCATTCTCTTTTCTCCTTTATTTTAAATTTAATTTTTCTTCAGACTTGGAGAATATGTGCCCTAATGTGATTATCACAAAATGTACTGAAAAGGTCCATTTCCCAGGATATATGATCTGATTTTTCAATTGTTAAGTTTTAAAATAGCACTTAATCTATAATTACAATCACATGTAAGAAAGTGTGAATAGCTGGTTTGTTTAACATCTGTATGAAATACATATATTGTAAACAGAAATATTTATTTCTTCCATAACATTCATGCCACTGTTGCAAGAGTAGGCATAGCTTGTTAATAGAGTAATTGTTGTTTATTGCAGGTTTCACTGCTGTGTGATACAGATGTTAATGTTTCTCCACTAGTAACTTCACAGAACATTCTAGCACTATGAGAGCTAGCAAGTGGAAATGATGATTCCATGCGAAGAATACCAGCTAGATATCTCTGTATTGTGTAGCTTGAGTAAGTGGTGTCTTCAGTTCTAGGGTCTTTACATTCAAGAACGGATGGTATACAAAAGGATGGTGATAATTTGTAATACTTGTGTCGAAGGGACCCATTACACAATTACTCCAAGAAATAATCTCTCCTTGAATCTTGGGTTTCTATTGCCTAGAATAATGTGCAGCTGTGGTATATTGTTCCTGTTGTAGGGTAACTCCATTACAACTCTCTCTCATATTCATATATGTGTGTGTGCATATACATATATGCATATATGTATGTATTAGTTATCCCTTTTCATATTTCTTCCTCTACCCTGACCTCCCATTCCCAACAGCATTTAAATCCTTCATGTTAAATTTTTTCCCCCTTGAGCTTTAATACCATTGTGTTCTCTCTCCTCTCCCTTGAAAGCTGTTTGCCCATGGCTTCTTTCTATATTCTTGACTGCTATGGGTATTCTAAATGTACCACAATCATCTGCAGATTCAAAGTTATCAACCACAAATGAGATAATGATTTTATAGATCCATTAATCTGCAAATGTTATTTTTCAAAGCAGTTGAATAGCATGCCATTGTGTAAATGAACCACTTTTGATTGGATCTGAGATTTAATGCAATGACATAAAAACACATGCCCAACAGTAGTATTGGGCCCAAGAACCTGTGTCTCGTTAGGAGTCTCATTGAAAAAATATGAAGACTACTCAGTTGGGTGGATAGAGAGAGAAAGTTAGAGAGCATAGTTATGGGGAAAAGGTGATTATCTTCAAAACATATAGTATAAAAATCTCAAAAAGTTGCTAAAATATCACTTTAAGATATATAAAATGTCTGTGATTAAATGTTTTATAAAATCACTTGCCTTATAGAAAGATAATTTTATAATTATGCCTAAATAAAATATATGTAAACTTACATACATATTAATAGAGCAGAAAGAACTTAATGATTGCATAGCTATTAAATGTAGATATAAGTGGGTTTTGATCTTCAATGTATAGATATTATTAGAAAAACGATAGTAATGAAGCTTTATATTCCATTACCAGAAACTATAAAATAATAAACAGGGATATCAAATAAAATTTACTTCCATGTCTTTGCCTTAAAATATTTTAAATTGAGAGCTAACCCCATGAAATAATATTTAACAAAGCCATGTTTATTTAAAAATATGTTTACTAAGAAGTATAATTAATAAAACAAAGTAAGATATAAGAATAAAATATTTGAAATAAATTTCAATTTTGTATCTACTTATTAAATTTTGTATCTATTTATTAAATCATATTTATTAAATCATTTTATTTACTTTTATGAAGTTATAAGGCTTTAACAACTGGCAAATGTTATCTTTCAGGTACTAATGGTTTTTTCAACATATAAATAAAATTTTCACTTTTGTAGGGCATAAATATTAGTATTCCAATGTAGTATATGTTTTACATTTTAAAAATTTACTAGATGTAATAGTGATTATAATTTGCCACTTTATTTAGTATACGTATAAATCATGACATTTTAGCAGTGCAATCATATTCCTAAACAGTTTAATGATATTTATGGCAAAAAGAACCATTTCATTAGAGTTACTTATGTTCTTACTTTTATTAAATGTCTTTGATATTAAACATATAGGAAAATTTATCATTTCCTCTTTTTAAATTTATCCTGACTTTTACAGAAGGCAAAATAAAAAAAGATATTCTTGGTTTCTGGAAGTTCTTACTGTAGCAGCTGAAGTTTTTAGACAATGATTTTTTTCCCCCTTGAGTAGTTCAGCTGCTGTCAATGAAACCAGGGAGACAGCAGAGGGAGCTCAAGCTGCCAGCGTGGTTCACAGGAGCCGAATGACATCACCGAGCATCCTAAATCAGAAAGCACACTTATTTATTCAATTCGTCAAAGCCGTATTTAAAAATAAGTTTCAGTAACGGCTGTAACTCTTTCTCACTGATTCCATTTACTACTTTGAATGTCTCTTTAACTACAGAAAAGCTGGGTCAGTGTCTCCAACAGAATCTTGAGAGAAAAGTAAATATGAGAGAACATGCAAATTCCTTTGCAATTCTGTGTTCTCTGAGCTTGGGGCTCAACATTCTATCTCCTCAGAAGAGGAGTCCTGTCCGCCCTCTGACCTCACCACAGTTGGTTAGAACTGGCTCTTTTCCTTTTTTTTCTTTCTTTCTTTCTTTCTTACTTTCTTTCTTTCTTTCTTTCTTTCTTTCTTTCTTTCTTTCTTTCTCTCTTGTTTTGTTTTTGTGTCTTTTGAGACAGGGTTTCTCTGTGTTACAGTACTCACCCTGTAGACCGGGCCTCGAACTCACAGAACTGGCGTTTTATGATCGATTAAGCCTCTTTGCCGTTCCTTTCTTCATTACCTCATTGTTTTCAATGCGAAAAAAAATAGAAGGAAAAAAATGACCTAGAGCTAAGTCAATAAAGTTTTGAAATTTGTCTTTAAAAATTGACAAAAATAGATTTAGTTTCACCTTCCCTGACACTTACTGATGCAGGTATGTCAATAAAGGAACTCCCCCCACCCCAACTCCTGCCCCAGACCTCAAGAGGGAATCCTTGTGTTGGTCTAGTGGTTGCTCGTGAAGGTATTAATCATGCTGGGATTCTGCCTTTGAAGAATAAGAAGAATAGCTATCTTTTTATAGCATCATATAAACTTAGGACTTACATATTTTATAGTATTTCTAATATTGCATGAAATTATAATCTACCTGCAATTGTTATTTAATGCTCTTCAGTTTGGAATTTTTGTTTTGCTTTTAGTTTTTCTGCGTATTCTATAATAGCAAATCTCTATTTTGTAAGAGTGGAGGAAAATCTTCAGCATTTTATTGATCCCTAATATAGCCATGAGATTGTTATAACTCTATTTGAAAATCATTGTAAATTTATCAAGAAAATGGTAATTACTATAGTTAAGTCTCTCTTTAGAAATAAAACACAGATGATTTTTAAACAGCATAGTTGAATTATTTTCAAGAATTAATTTCCCATGGGTTAACGTCTCTGAGGAGTGGATGCCCCCTCCACTGGGGTGGTGTGGTTGGAAGGTGGGGGGAGCAGGAGAAGGAGATGAAATTGGGATTGACATATAAAAATGAGAAATGATTGTTTTGAAAAACAATTAAAAGAAAGAAAGGAAGGAAGGAAGAAAGAAAGAAAGAAAGAAAGAAAGAAAGAAAGAAAGAAAGAAAGAAAGCTTAAAAAATGATAAGCAAGCTAGTAAGCCACACTCTTCCATGGCCTCTGCATTAGTTCCTGTCTCCAGGATGCTGTCCTGTCTGAGTTCTTGCCCTGACTTCCTTCGATGATGAACAGTGCTTTGGAAGTATAGGCTGAATACCCCCCCACACACACACAAAGAGCATTAATTGGTCCTTATTTGTTGCTCTGTAACAATCTATATGAATCCTTCTTAATCAGTGTTCCTTGAATTATTTTTGTTTATTGATAAAAATTCTTGAATTCTGAAATTCCTTTTACTCACACTGCTTTCACCTATCACGGGATGAGTTTCAGTAAACTTCATTCATGCTTTGATTTATTGGCATTTTCCCCATTCACCTCCAAGGACCTCTGCAAAAATGGCTGTATATATGTATGAATATGTTCACATAGACATTTAATTTATACATTATAGATATTATACAGAATAGCAAAGCGCTTTATAGAACTTCTGATATCTCTAATACCTCCTTCTTAAAGCTGATTAGGGTGCTGCCACATACAAAAGAGGGGGTTTAGGTTTAACATGTTACTTTTGACTATATATACAGTAAAACAAGCTGTTATATCGATAGGATTATCATCATTGATTCTTATTCTTACAATCCCTTATTCCCTTTTCCACATAGAACTTTGAGCAATGAAAGGCGGGGTGTTATGAAAAAATGTGTTGTCCTTGTTTTCAATGTAATGACACTGGATATATGCACCACACTCTTGGACAGACCTCGTGATGATAGGTAGCTGCCTAATATATATCAAATTCCATGCTTTTTATTTCTTTTTGTTTTCTTTTTGGTTTCATTATGGATTTCTTTTTTGTTATTTTAAGGGATAGAAGGGACATGAAGTTGAGTGGGTAGCAACGGGATAGCATTAGGGTAAGAGTTGGGCTTGTTTAAGAGTATGATGAAATATTTGGGTGTAATTTTTGAAGAATAAATAATATCACAAAATATAATAACATTTTCTTAGTATATATTAACACATGAAGGTTCCTAATGGCAAAGTGGCTTAGAAAAGTTTTTTTTAAGACTAAAGAACAAAGGAACAATGTTCAGTTTCAAAATATCAGTGGACATAGAGGTACTGGTTACCAGTTGCAAGAACATACTGCTCTGGAAGAAGACCAGGTTCACCTCCTGGAATCTGCATCACTCACAAACACCTGTAGCTCCATTTCCAGAGTATCCACAGTCCTTTTCTGTCCTCTGCAGACACTGCACACCTGTGCACAAACCCGCACTCATATGTATGAATACATATACGCATAATTAGCATTAAATAATCTTAAGGAAAAAGAAACAAAAGGAATGAAAGTGGGAATTCATAAAAAGCTAAAGATCTTGTCATACAAATGGATGCCAATTGTAAACCGTGTCTTTTTTACTTAATTATTAGGCATTTTTTATTTTTAGTTTCTTTGTTTGAAAGAGTCTAAAGGTGCTAAACATCTCTTGCAGCTACTGTCAAAATACAATGCATAATTTCCCTGAGTTGCTTAGCACACTATATTCCACAGTAGCCCTTGGATAAATATAAGATATATGTAAACTTTTCTCAGAGAAATGTAATTGGATTGGCAATACATTTTCACCTTCATGATCATTATTCTTTCAAAATGCTGCATTGTCCTTCTGTTAAAATAAATTACAGACAGATAGGAAGATATGTGATATATAAATAAAATATATAGTTATATCATAGATAATAGGTAGGTGGACAGATACTCTATCAAAACTATTGTCACACTAAAGAAGAGTCTACCTATCACTCAGATATATGCTTTGCCTTCTCCATTCCTCATTTCACTTGAAAATATTCCAGTTTAGCCTTGATAGTAAGGGAATATTGAAACAGTAAGTCTGTTTACACTCTGCCAGCATACATTCTATGCCAGTCAGAGTCTGTCCAAGTGAGTGCTGAATACGGTTCTGCAGCTGCCAGTTCCCTCACCCACTCTTCTCTGCCTCTCCTGCTGCTCACAGGCATTTTCTGCAGCCCACATGCAACATCCCTGCCTGGATACTGAAACTCCTGCCTTCATTCTGATCGTTTTATACAAATAGAAAAGCACCAGAAAGGTTTCTCCTATCCTGGATGAGAGTCAGCATCGCGCAATAGAGAGTTCTGCTGTTGTGTTGCACTCCAGTTAGTGCAGGGACCACACAGCCTGCGTGACAGCACAGGGATTCATTTCTCTTCTCTAAATCCCTTACACTATGCTTTAGGCTGAAATCATCACCATTTTCCGATTAGTTATCTTTTATTTGAAATGTACCTAAAATATTAATTAACACACATGTCAGAAGATGGATAAAAATGAATTTATTAGTTTTTGTTGGTAGTGTTTCCTGGTTACTTGAAATTCCTGGATAATCATGTTTCCATTAAGCTCTAATATTGTTAGAAAAAAAGTAGTCGAAATACTGTCATTTTCTTCAATATTAAGCAGAATATAAAACAATTCAAGGCACATGGCGGAACTGTGATAAATGTGAAAATGTATAGTAGCATTAACAAACCCACAAAATAGTATCCAAGTAACATGAAGGTAAAAATACAACAGCTATGTTTGCCTTTTAGCTTTTAAAATGTTAATATGAAGACCCACAGTTGGATAATGGGCAGAGAGTGAGAGATCTCGTAACACTCAAGTCTAAACGGCATGTCTCAGTCAAATACTCCCCCCTGAAGCTTACTGAGCCATGCAGAGAGAGGAAGTAAAAAGATTGGGAGAGACAGAGGAGACTGAGGACACCAAGAAAAAGACTTCTAGGCCTTACATGACCAACATACATATAAACTCGTAGAAACAATGGTGCATCTTCCTTCCTTCCCTCCCTCCTTCCCTCCCTCCCTCCCTCCTTCCTTCTTTCCTTCCTTTCTTTCAATTGTTTTTCAAAACAATCATTTCTCATTTTTATATGCCAATCCCAGTTCCCTCTCCTTCTCCTGCTCCCCCCACCTTCTACCCACACTACCCCAGTAGAGGGGGCATCCACTCCTCAGAGATGGTAACCCATGGGAAATTAATTCTTGAAAATAATTCAACTATGCTGTTTAAAAATCATCTGTGTTTTGTTTCTAAACATAGGACTAGGACAGGTCCAGAGATGCTCCCAGCACTGAAAGGGGAAGGAGACAGAGGTCCACATACCTAACCCAGGAAGTATTTAACCACCTGTAAATGAAAAATCAATGTTCTCCAATGGAGTCTCATTGGAGGTACAAACCAGTCCTAAGGGCGGGTCCCAGGTCCAGTATTGATGATCAACACAAAGGAAAATAATGGCTTTGTTACTTTACTTTTTTTTTTAACTTTACACATCCTTTGACTGTGCTTTCCAGTTTATGTTTTAATGGGATGTCTATGTGTACAAACACCTGTGTGTATGCATCTGTATTGGTGTGTGCTTTTTTGTTTTGCTTTTTCTTTTGTTTTTTCTTTTGTCTTATGTTTGTTTTGCCTTATACTATGACTTATTTTTTATTTTGTCTTATTTCACATTATTGCTATTATTAGCCTGTTTATATTCTGTGATGAGAGAGTAAGAGAGTATGAATTTGGGCGGGTGGAGAAGTAGAGAGAATCTGGGAGTACTTGGAGGAAAGGAAATTGTGATCAGAATATATTGTATGAAAAGAAAATCCATTTTAAATTAAAAATGTAAAAATGTAATAAGATCTTTCTACATTAATCATTGTACATATTTAATAGTCAGAAACAATTTCAAAGACCCTGAGATATGTACATCAGACAGAAAGAAAGTGACTCTGTAATTTGCATATTATTTTGATCACATTTGGGTGTTCAAACCGATTTTTATAATGAATTGCAATCCCTGGTAGGGGCCTTTTTCTACTTTCATAGCAGTCAAATGGCACATTTGCTCAGTACTGACTTAGTGACGTGGCATTCGGATGTAGTGAAGAAGCTACATTCACAATTCTGCATGCACCTGCTGAGTTGGGAAAGTTCCTTCAAGGCATCTGTCCTCGTATTCATTCACAAGGAACAGGTGGTTGCCATGGGAAGCAGGAATTAATGGAAGCAGGCCTTGTCAGTTGAGTGATTGCATGGGATTTGCAGCCCATAAGAAGTTGTGTTGTTTCATTCAGAGTTGAAACCATAGAACTATTTATGCTGGACAACGTGAGAGAACTGCTTTTGTAATTCATCTCCTCCCCAGCACCTTGGAAATATTTAGCTAACTTCTCCCACATAATGAAGAAAATATATGCAAAAAGTAGCATCTAAGGTTGTTAACATCAAACTGTCAAATGAATTTAAGTCTAAAGTCATCCAATGAAAATAAAATAGATTTTTCCACAACTCATCTCTGTTTTTTAATGAGTTTAGCCATGCTTTCCAAAACACCTAAATGAAGTTTGTCAAGAAATATTGAAATTATCTCCTAGTTTATTTGTTGTTATTTTTATTGTATTTTAAGCGTTTAGAGTGATACTTATATGAATTTGGATATTCAGTGAATTACTGCTTATAAGAAGGAACAGAACACTGAAACATACACTCCAAGTTATTAATAATATAAACATCTTCTGAAATACACTTAGCTCACATTTGAATGTATCAAATTAATAAACAGTCATCCCTTAGTAATATTTGTTTGCTTGTTTTTATATTATTTAGGGCTTACAGCATGCCTCAGCAGCAGAGAATATTTGTTGGCTTAAGAAGGGACTGGAGTTTGGTTTCTAGCAACCATTTTGCCTCACAATCATACATAACTCCAGAGTCAAGGATCTAATACTTCCTCAAATCTAGAGACATCATGCATGCGTATAGCACACATATGTATAGGTATAATACTCATAAACACAAAATAAGATGAACAAATGTAAAAACTGAAAATTTGAACAATTATTGAAAGAGTTCTGAATATCATGAAGTTGTATACATAAGACTGAGGATTTTAGATAATATTTAAATACATACAAATTTAATTATATATTGCTAAACTTTTTTTCTACCAGAAATATTTCTCAAAGCATTTGTGACTTACTTCAAAAAGAAATTCTTATTCAATCATATCTTATAACATTTTGTTACATCTTTTAAGAGAACACCTATAACTTAGATGAAATGAATATACATATGTAAACAAAATAAAAAAATAAAAAGCATAAGGGAGAAATACTGAACACAGTCTGGAGAGAAGTGCATTAGGCGAGGCTGCCCTCACCCTTTATAAACAAACTTGCCTAGTAGGTTTAAAGGAGAACTGGGAAACAATTTAAATACTCATCTCCAGATACAGTCAATCTTTACAGATGTACTTGAAATTGTTAGAGAACAATGAAAGTGACTCCAGAATGTTTCAGCACTAGTTGTTGAATCTGAACCACTTCTAGAGGAGGTCCTTTGTATATCCTGAAACCATGAACAAGGATACACAATGGAATTGTTTTCCTTTGAAGGGCTTCATCCTCAAACCAGAGAATAAGCCTGATTATGAGGAAGAATTTTATACATTTTAGAAGTCTAGAATTATATAAATGATATAAACTTATATGGAAAAATAGTAAATTGCAGAATAAAAACAAAGAAGTAATAGATGAACATAACTCCAATATTTAAATATATACATATATGGGTATATTATATGAAAAACAGCAAGAAGTGCTGTAATATATGTAAAAAATTAAATTTCAGGTGACTTCTGGAGTTTATTCAAGTAATATATAATTTTTCTTGAAAATGTAAGTATGATAATTTTGAGGCTAAAAATGGCATATATTTTAATATTCTTTTATATTTCTATTATCATGCTCAGATTTATAGTCTCAATAATCAGTGCAAATATGAAGATTGTTTTTACAAAATTCTGCAAATATTACTTACGGTGAAATTGAGGAAATCTTTGGCTTTTGCTACTGACTTCAGGAGACAATAGCATCAGAGAAAATTTACGTATTTATGATGAGAACATGTTTTGGTATGTTTCCCTTAAAGAAAAAATTGATAGCAAAACTATGAAAATTTAAAAATGGTCTTTATCAGTTATAAATGTCAACTCTGGCTGAAAAATACTAACTAATCTAGAAAGAAGAAATTTATTATGTGAGTTACAAGAAATGAAGAAAAAAAGAAATGTTTCATCAAAGAATAAGTATGTATCTGTAACTTAACAACTGTCTTCAATGAAACTGGCCTAATTTTAAGAGTAAACCCAAGTAAATAAAAAAGGAAATAGATTATATTAACTCATATTATTCTAAGAACAATTAGGATTCATGAAAATACCAAATTAAAAACAAAGAAAACTTTCACATGATGCCTAAAAGTATACATCTAAATGTGCCCGTGAAAAGTCAACTAAGACTATGCAAACCTGTCTTTACTTTGTGATAATATGCTTTCCTTGCCTTCAAAAAAGAAAAATCACTGCAAAATATAAACACTGTATGAGAAACAATGCTTTTCAAATCTACTGTCCAAAAAATGTTTCTAAGTTCTATAAAAAGCGTGAACTATCCTGACCATTATTTTTTAAGATCTGGTGTTAGTGTACACTAATTTCTACTTGTTACGCTGGGTGTCTGAGTATACCCTGTATAGTTATCTTCTGGTCATTAACTCTAGCATCCAGAAGCTCCTTGATTTTGGATCTTAAGATCCTGATATTCAGGAGATATTCTTGCACTCCATGGTCCTCTACAATCATTTAATCAGTGGTGATGATAGAACCTTCAAAGTTTCACATGGAAAATGTTTCCACACTAGATAACACTGGGAAGCTTCTGTTCTCACTAATCAATACTTGACCAAGTTTGGCACTCTTCAGCTAGTCAAAAGCAAATGCTAAGGAAGATCAGTCAAATGGGTCCCAGCATAATCTTTTGGAGAGGAAGGAGGGTGAATACTTGACTGAGTGGTCTTAGGTAATGCAGAAATACTATTTTTCCACACCATGGCAGAAAATTTTGCACATTTAAAGACTAATTTACTTGCTACAATGTTCAACACATTCAGGAAAGTTGTCCATAGAGTTTTGTTGGTTTTTCAATGCTGGGTGATATTGCATTTTGCATATGCCATATTTTTAATAGTTCTAGGGAATGAACCTTGGGCCTCCTACATGGTAAGCAATCGCTGTACTGCTGAACTATATATTCAGGCCTATGCCTCAATTTTTCTATTCCATAAGTGTTGATTGACATTTTTATTGATTCCATGAGACTACTATATAATGCACTAAAATGCTACTCTAAATTTCTCTTCAGGATCCTAAATTCAATAACTTTAGATTTATACCCAAACATGAGGTTGTTAACTCATAATGAAGTATCTTTTTTGTTAATTTTGAGTATATGCAATACTGTTTTACATAGTTGATGTGGCATTTTACATCTCCACAAAGTAGCATAAAATCTGTATAATTTCTTTGCAACATCATATCCCCAAAATTTAATACTACATGAGTCACTTAAAACCACTTATATGAGATAAGAAAAATCATGCTCATAGAAGAACAAAAATAACCACTACTGTCAGAATATAGCAAGAGAGGAAATGTAGTCATTTTTAAAGATGGTAAATCTCAGATATGCTTAATGATAACTATAATAATAGTATAACCATAATACAATGGATGAAAATAAATGACAGAATGCTACCATGTAACACAATGCTGAAAGCTAGCCATATGATAATGCAAATGTGAGGACTTGTTGAGCTTATAGATTTCAAGGGTGTTTTAAGAATTCACACACCAAATACACACACACACACACACACACAAACACACTATACATAGCACCACAGAACCCACAGGTAAATTTCAGAAGTGTTAGATATGCATAGTATCTTGGTTATGGTGGTGGTGATGAATTAAGATAGTGGCATATGTTCCAACTTTTAAATTGCAAACATTTGTCCATGTGTTTCCTCCTGTATAAGTAATACCTTAGCCAACTAATTTTTAATCTTCATTTAAGAAAAAAAGGGACTAGACTTCAAAATATTGTTATTTACCCTTTTACAGAGATTTGAGAGGCATAGGGAATCATCATTTTCTTGTGTTAACTTGTTTAGTAAAATAGCCCCTATTTCATTGTCCTTTGTTGTTGTTGTTTGTATATAAATTTGTTTGTTTTATGGTAACTTGCCTATTTACCTAAGAGATGTATCAGGAGTTCCTTGTAAATCCTCAGAGGGCCTTAAATCCTGTCTTGGACTCTGCTTGCCAGTGTATGTAACCATGCCTGAACTCATAGAAACATTTTTAATCATAGTGAATGTATTATACACCTGTGATAATCAAATTACTGTCAGAAGGTTTTAGAGTTTCATTTTTCTTATCTACCTGTGAGTATTTTCTTAAGTGTAATGCAATAGTACCCCTTGTTCTTTAAAAAAATTACTAAATTATACCTATTCCACAGAGAAAATATATTTTCATTTACTTTGTATTTCTTATTGTTGTTCATTAGGTGGATTGCTGTCAAATATCCCTACAAATTTATAACATATTTGCTGTTTTATTTCCCATTTTACATATGAGGAATCTTATTCCTATAAAGACACAATTTCATGCCCAGGATCTCAGAGATATTAAGTTGTACAAGAAGATTCTGAGAAGTTAATGTCTCAGTACAATTCTATAGGATAGTCATAAGTGAACTGTAATGATTGCTGTGACACATAAACATCCACATGACATCCACATCAATTTGACCGTAGCTACAATATATATACATGGTGTGTATTAGACTCACCATATGCATGTCAAGCAGTGGTTTAAGTAACACATTATTAGGCAACCTTTGAAAACACTATCCAAATAATTGGAAGCATATGTATACAATCTATTTCTTTTACTTCCTTTAAGAAAACATGTTAAATATTTTTTCTAATATTCTAATTTTTAATTGCTTTTATAATCTGAAATAAAAACAGCTAATGTAGAATGTTGAGATACAGAAGCAATCAGGAGAGTGTTGTGTGGACTGAGGAATGGTTAATGCAGAGGTGTTGCATATATACAGGCATACTCCTCAAGTTGCTTCTAGTTTTATCTCTTCTGTATTTTCACCTCTGTTATGATACTCTGTATCTTCAAGTGCTACATTGATATATAAACATCCCAAACCTCAGCTTAACTTCTTGGGCTGCTCACATCATAAAGGAAGAGTCAGTTTTATATTGAACTTCTGAAAAATATTCAAGATTAAGCAGGTCCCTAAATCACATGTGTTTGCAATGTTTAAATTTTTCTACTGTTTTGCTGTCTGCATTACCAAGGTCTGAAAAGAGTTAACTAAGCTGTAGTTCCTTAGGTTTGACCACATTCTCAGAGAAACCACTTAGCATTAGCATTGACTGCTTGTACATGAAGGAAGCATCCTTTGTGCTCACGTATTGTACATTTGGAGAAAATTAGAATGCTACGGTTTCATAAAGCTACTTCTTTCATTATTGTCTTGAAGGCAATTTGTAATCTGAAATCTGTTAATTAGAAAAATAGACTACTGAATATTTTATTTGGATTTAAAATTTTAGGGTATGTACAATTGAATCATGTAGCCAAACATTATAAAACTAAGTAAAAAGTGTTATGTGAGTAGGGAAGTGGGCAGGATCTTGAGGAGTTGGGGGGATAATATTATCTAATTATATTGGTTGAAAATAAATTTAAAGTAGTTAAAAATAAGTTCATGGAAAACTAAACTGAATGCTGGAAGAAAGAAGGGCAGAGTGCTTTGTTATAAGTAAGCAATTGTTGTAGTGTATAAAATGAATAAATTGAGTATAGTTAATTTCAAAAATTGCTTTTTGGTTGCAGGAAATGCAAAGATGTAGTATTTTGCTTATTTAGAATATAGTCTTATGAGTTATTTTATATGAGACTTTTATTAGGCTACTTTAACTCATAAGTAATTGATTAAAAGGCAAAATCTCCTTATTACAAGCCAATTAAATTTATAAGGGGGATTTTCTCTTCCACCCTGTGGACAAATTAAGTTTATTTGATTTATATGGTTTTTCAATTGTTTTCACTTTTAACAAACTAATAAATGTTTGTAGAAACTTGACTAAACTAGTAACTAAAGTGTTAATATATGTTTATTACATATATTTTTTCTAAAATTATTCATAATGTTTTGAAAATAATCTTTGAATTAAATTGTTTCTTTTATTGGTATGTTGCAAACCGTATAAAAAGTACAAATTTATTCACCTTTAGTTTATTTTATTTTTAAATTATCATACAAGGTGACAGGTTCATTTATAACATTTTCATGCATATTTATTTTGGTTGCTATTCCCCCATGAAGTATAAACTCAGAGAGGCAATATATGTAAAAGTACTTTACCTATTTGAACTCCATTTCAAACCTAACATATAGTCAATAAAACAACAAACAAAAGCGCTGTAAGAAACAACATTTGAGAAAATTTTAGTGTTTTCATTAAGACCCAAATTAAAATCTTTATTTTTCTCCAGGTGAATTCGAGTATACTTTTTAAAAAAGAAGGAAAAAAAGAAAAGAAAAGAAAAATAATAAATAAAAATGGTGATCAGAGTTTGGATACAGATCATTCTAGGAGAAAGGCTTTGTTTTCAAAATCAGCTTGTATCGCAAGAAGACAAGTGCAGCTGTCAACCCTGAGAGTATTTTGCTTGATAAAATAATATAGTTGTCAGAGAAAATTGGGGACATAATTTCCCCACCATACAGCTTGTTCCTTAAACGACCTGGTGAAAACTAAATCTGCAAGGTCGACCATTGTGGAAGGACATGAAAGACAGCTCCCCAGATAAAGAAGTGTCCTGAAGAATGAAGACAAAAGATAACAAAAAAAGACTCCACCATGGGTACAGCTGACAAGCTTGATGCATCAATGACCCACATCAGATCCAACTGTAAAAAGCTGGACATCAGCGATGTGAAAAGCAGAATACTCAGCAAGATAAACAACTGAAGCCATGGGAAAATATTGAGTCTCAAGGAGTAAGGTCACTATTTTTCAAAGACTTGGTAAAGATATTATTGAACAATGATTTTAATAAACCATTGCAACTACTGTTAGATTTCAGTAAGTTCTTCACTGTCATAGTCGGGGGGAAAAAGGTGATGACAGAGGAAAAACAAAAGGTAAACTTTATCAGTTTTACATAAAAAAAGAGCATCAGATATGCCAAGTGTGTATAATTATGCACCAATATGCAAGTGAATAATCACGAAAACCTTTTCTAGTAGCATTAACCACCCACCTCTACCAGAAGATCTTAAAGTTTATCATTATTTGAAATCTAGAACACACACACACATATATACATACACACTTACCATTTTGACATATCAGGATATTTTAATACATGTAGCATGATGATTTTTGACATTAGAGGAACTCTCAAATTACTTTTGACTTTTAAAACTCTCTGATGTCACCCCAAATGAGGGTGTATGATTATATGACGCTTAGTTATTCCAGCTGTCTGAACAATACTCTCAAAAAGACTTGTATATTCATTTTATGTGACAATAAACCCTGTATATTAATGACTCAAATGGAAAATATGCTTTAAAAGCAGCAAAAATAAGGTTTATGGGTCAACATGGAATTTTATACATTTATAGGTCTCCATAGACTAACTTTAAATTGCTTCCTCTAAATATAATGCACAAATCACCACATGTGTTAAAGGCTGACTTGTTAAATGATTCCAAGGCAGCATGTTTTATTCATAATAAATCACATGCTTATTTGCAATAAAATATTTCAGGAAATTAAATGAAAGTCTGAGGCTCAGGATTAAGGCCTTAGGCTCTTAGAGCCATAGACTCCAGGAGAAGCCTAAATGTGAAAAGGAGATTATTATGAATAAGGTAAAGTAGAACTTTATTTAATTTTCATAGTGTAAAATCATATTACACCCAAACACACTACTTAGAGAAATAATGTTTGAGTGATTATTTGATATTGGCATAGGAATAATCGCTAATTATCATAATCAAAGACTTCAGGTGCTTGGAATCCATTCTTTACTCCACACTAGTACTGATTCCTTAAAAGAGATGAGGCACTATGATGAGGCATAACATGATTCCCAAATCTTTTTTGGAGGCCATGATGTTTCTGTTTTACATGAAAACGCTCATACTCATTTACAGTCATACTTGGAAAGTGATTGGTGTAAAATCATGTTAGTTTATATGCCCTGGCCTTGAGTACTTCTACATCAACAGCAATACACATATGGTTTGTAGACTTTACTGTTGGTCTTGTCATGAAAAACAGGAGCCAAATATGAAAGGATCCAAGTTATAGGACCAGTTGTGATAGCATTTACTCTCATTATCAAGGAAAACAACCTAAGCTTTCCTATCAACAGCTAGATCAACTGCAAAATACAAACAAATTAGTTTAGAAGAAATTAATTTTTTCTAGTGTTGAGTATTTGACTAAAGTTTAACATTAGGTAGTACTTTGAAATTATTTTTATTAACTTCTCTTAATTTTTTGCAATTTTTGTTTATCTCTATATATTATCAGAATAAAAAAGGAAAGTAAATCTTTAAATTCTTCACATATCATTATTCCCATCTACTAAAAAGTGGTAAATCACATTCTAACTACAAACAAATTTTTGATTTGAAAATACTTTTATAACAGATTTAGAAATGGCTTGTTACTAAGAGGCTTAAATTCCATTTTTTTAATGAACTGCAAATATGTCATTCATCTTTGAATAATCCTACAGACTTTTTTGAATATAAATGGTTATCACAAAATAATTGTCCCCTCTGTTAAAAAGATGTTGTTATTGCTCATTATAATTTTTATAGTATACCACAAGCACAGGCTAAATGGGGAAAATACTATACAAGTGAAATAAATATAAATCAAAACTGTAAAGCTGTGACATATTAATAACTCCTTAGTCATGTTGAAATACACATACTGAACTAAATACTGAATTTTACTGCACACTAAAACAGGAAGAAAGGAAGAAATTTGACAGACGGGAAGCGCAGCAACAGAAGAAGAAAAGTAGTGAGTGGAGCAAGGAACGAGCACAGACACATAAAGACAGAGACAGACAAATACACAACAACGCAGAGAAAGAGAGAGAGAGAGAGATGGGAAGAGAGATACATGGAGAGAGTAAAAAAATCATTCAATGTGAATTCAGGTACCTGCAAGAAAACTTTCTGTGGATTTATTTATTTTAAGAATGGAATTTGAAACCTTGGGCTGGAGTGGGCTGAGGAAGCAAGCTCCATGGGAGCATGGATGCATTTCAGGGACATTGGTGGAACAGAATTGAGACAGCAGCCTGGGCCAGAGAGACCTGAGACAGGGAACTCTACAGGAACAGGTACAGAGTAGCAACTGCTAAACAAGTGACTCAGAGACAGAGAAGTCTGAGGGTCCAGAAGTGAATCTGGGACCTTCAAAGGGACAGACCTAAGATAGGACCACTGCTGGTCTGGGCATGAGCCTAGGACTTCTGAGGAACTAGGCCAGAGTCAGGTCCCCTGCAGGTCGAGGCTTGAATCTGGGACATCCGTGTGAGTAGGCAGGCATTAGTCTGGGATCTCAGAGGGAGTAGGCTTGAGTCAGGACCTCTGTGAGTCTGGGTGTTGGTCTGATACATCAAAGGGAATAGGCAGAAACCAGAAACCTCTGTGGGTCCCAACATGAGTCTGGGATCTCTGAGGGAGTAATACTGAGCCAGGAAATCCAAGGGAGTAGACCTGAGCCAGAGTCCTTTGCAGGACCATCTCCAAGCCAGGGACCTGAAAATAGCAGACAAGGGGGTAAAACGGTAAGTCATTAAGTGGTGCTTTAAAAAATTAATTGCCTACTTTGAATGACCATCTATGTAGATGAAATAGGTCACTTTTCATAATTTGACAATTTAAAGTTATATTCCCACATTTAAACAAAAAATCATAATTTGTCTCAGTCAATATAGAAAAGTTTATGACAAAGTCATCATTGCTCAGATTTGCCCATTTATAAGCTTAGTTACAGTGCTCAATTAAAGGATGATTTCAAGCACTCTTTTAAATTTGATATTACATAAAAATCTTGTTTTAGCACTTGTTTTCAACAAAAGTGGTCTTATCATTATAAAGTATTAAAACATAAGTTAAATATAAATAATTGGATGAAAAAATATAAGATGATTCATTGAAGAGCATGTATTTTTTAAAGAAATTCTTGTGATTTACAGATTAATTGTTTGAAATAAATAGTTTACTAGGGACACCAGATGACAGGAAAATTATAAAAATAAAGTGGTAAATTCATTTTCATCTCTTTGCCAAAAAGGTAACCAACGCTAATTTTATAATTTTGTAAATATTTTCATTTACTAATTATCAAAATCATCAAATGCAAAGGAATAACTGATGATGTGTAGGACATACATGAAAAGGACAAACTGCCACTGAAGAAAGTAAACTACTATAAAAATAAGGATGGAACAGCTCAATAATAACATAACAATTTCCAAATATTAATAAGTAGATTCTATGATAGTATAATCACTGTTATTAAATATTAAACTATAAATAATTATATTATTATTCAATTACTAGTGTAGAATGTACTTATTAATAATTTAATATTTTACATGATATTGATTTGTAATAAGTGTGTATACAAATTAAAATGATCTACATATATGAAAATCTATATTGTTAAGGGTAGGTAAGGCTTTTTAAGACTAAGAAATTAAGAATTTTAGGATAATATTAATGAAGTGAATGTAAGAACAGAAACATATTTCTGATATATTGCAGAAAGATTCCACAACATAAACAACTAACATACTATGACAATCATATACCATGACACAAAAAAGAAGGTGAAAATTTTCCATATATGCATGTATACCTTTACATTTGGGAGTAGATACTGTCAGTGTTATAAGTGAGCAATATAGTCTCAAATCCTTTGGATTTAAAAGTACCGATAATAGAGACTTATGGTACTTGCATTTACTAAACATGTATAGAGGTATAAATGTAAGCTCAAACAACTTATTTTCTATATTTTGTAAGAATATTTATGATATAATAAGACACTAACAAAACAACAGTTCAAAGAGAAATCCAAGCTATTTTATTTATCTAATATTTCTTATTTCATAGGTGAAATCGACTGAGAAAGAGTGAATTAAGTAAGAGTGAAACTCCCTTCCTCAAATCAGTTACTCAACTGAGTAGCATTTTGATAGGGGATTTTCTTCTGTATACTATGAATATGTTTTATTACCATTGGTTAAAAAGGAAGTTGTTTAGGCATATGGCAGGACAGAATATAGCTAGGTGGGAAATCCAAACAAAGATATAGGGGGGTAAAGGCCGATTCTGGGAGGCACCAGTAGACACAGAAGGTGTAATCCGTGGAGCACGTGGCACTACACAGATGTTAGAGATTGGTTAATTTATATGTAAAAGCTAGCCAGTAAGAAGTCTGAGCCATTGGTCAATCAATTATAATTAATATTAAGCCTCAGAGTGGTTATTCAGGAACTGGCAGGTGGGAGAGAAACTTCCATTTACAGCATTTTGTAATGATTTATAAGCTTTCAATTCTATATATCTAATGAGCTAATAATAATAAGCAAATATTCATATACTGCTAAGTCTTTTTTCAGTATCTTTTTATTATTATTATTATTAAAAATTTCCACCTCCTCCCCNCCACGCCCCCTCCTCCTCCTTTTCCAGTCCAAAGAAAAGGTTTTTTTCATATTTATATAACCCATGACGTCATAGGCACCATAGTATGCATGGGAATCGAACTCGAGACCTTGGCCATAGCAGCCGGCTCTCTTAACTCTGAGCCACCTAGGCAGCTGTTACTGCCAAGTCTTATTGGATGCTAGATGATATACCTTTAGGTTGGGGACATATTATGGTCATTAAAGTGCATGCATTCCAAGTAGAGTGACCTAAGTCTGATTCCAAGGATCAATACAAAAAAAATTATAGAATTGATGGTGAGCAGTTATAATCCTAATGCTTAGTAGGTAGAGTCTGGAAAGTCACTGAGGATCATTGACACAACAAATTGTCATATTTTTTCACCTTCAGGATAATAATAAACTCTTTCTCACAATGGTGGGGATACTCAGTGCTGGAACAACATTAACTCTACCCTCCACATACAGATGGACACACAAACAAACCTACTGCATGCAGATCATATTTTGCTGTGATAAGTTTTGATTTGCAAAGTGTTTAAATGATTTTGGTTAACAAAACTAATAAAAATGAAAAATTCATCATTTAAATATGTATGCATTGATTAGCTCCCCTAAATGCTATTACTAATAAAGAACCTCATGGAAATTTGCTGTCATTTATTTTCAGCCCAAAGTAGCAAGACAAGTGTCTTGACACATCCATTTAACAACTGTTTTCTGTCTAAAAGCTGAACATTCATCAACCTCCAAAACCTCTGAATTGCTCAGAGTAAGCATCTGTATTCAAACATATGTTATGGATAACTACTAAGATATTTTAGCCGGTTTGTTTTAGCAGCTGTTCTGTAAATGTAAGATGAGTAATTTAATAAGCAACTCCCCTTGACTCTGTTATACTTCCCCCAGTGTGTGCCAAGCACAGCAAGAAACGTGGACTAAAAGGGCTCAGTGCTTGTGAGATTAAAGACAAGATAATGATTTATGCAGAGGTCCAACTACCAGGTGCTGACAGACTTGCAATGTCCCAAGTCATCACTAGTGCTCCGAAGAGAACAATTTTTTTTCATTTTTTAAACACCACTAACAAAGAAGACATTCTGCATACAGCTTGTGATTTCTTTGCTTTTCTGAACATCTCTTGTCATAACCAAGTAAAAAAAGAACTTGAGAGAAATACAACTTCTAAACTATAATAAAATGAAACATTCTTTAGGTTCTGGAGATCCAGGACACAACATACGCATAGATTGAGAAGCAGATGAAAACACAAATACTTTTATTACTTCTCATATTATAGCAAATAGATGATCCCACAGCATAAATACAAAGGAATGCTTGATGTGTTTTAGTGACTGCCTATAAAATTTCCAATACAATACAGATATAAACTTATACAAGATCAAGTAAGCCAGCATCCCAGCACAAACTAGGGAGGGACACACAAAAACCTCTATCTGATTTTCTATTTACACTTAATGGGTTTGGAACATTGGGAGTCAGTTTCCAGTAGATGCAATCCATATAGACTAAGTTCCAATGACTGACTCTACATGCTAGCTCATACTGGCAATAATAATTACACACAGTGTATTTAAAAATACTGTGAACTTAGAAAAATGATGGGAGATAATGCAGAATTGGACAGGAGAAAAAGGAATGTGTTTCAATTTCCTTTCTGTTGTTGTGATAAAGACCAAGGCTAAGAGCAACTTGAAGAGGAAAGAGTTTATTTTACTTCCCATGCAACAGTGCATCATCTTGGGAACTCAGAGCAAGAAATCAAGGCTGGAATCTGGATGTATGAACAGAAGCAGAGAGCATGGAGGGATTTGGCTCCCTGGATTCTAAAAAGTAAGATATGATTAAAGTAACCAACATTGTGTCAATTTGACAAAATATCCTGCTGTCCCCTGAAATTCAAATTCATTTTTATTGGAAATCTTAGTGCTTTGTGCTATTTTAACAAATGGTTATTGAGGATAATAGCTGTGATATGAAGCTGGTATTTTATAGCCCGAAGTCATGATGGTGTATCAACTGGCTTCTGTATGCCTGACATAGTGCAGAACCACTGCTCTCATCTATATCACTCATCAGGCGTCTTTGTTAACACAGATGATCATGAATTAGCAAAAGCAGGATGTAATTAGAACCTTAGGCCTGGAGTACGGCTCACTCAGTAAGAACACTTCCTATTCTTGAAGAGGTCCTGAACTTCCAAAGATGTGCCCCCCCCCGGTAACTCTTCTGGTCTCTGTTTCACTTGCATATATGATGTATATTACACCCACACAAATGTGCTTGCAAACATATGAAAAAATAAAGCTTTTATAAAATAAAATAAAGAGATAAAATAGGACTCTTCACTTTATCAAGATGCTGGAGGGATTTACTTGTGTCTTCAGCATTTGAAAACACATTGTCAGCTCATAGATTCCTAACCTTGATTTTAATAGGAATTTTCATAATATAAGGTTGTCTGTTAAGGAATACGGAAGTGTATTAAATAAGTGTGAAACATAATATCTCCTTTAGAAGATAGTGTTTTGTAACCTGGGTGCATGAACATAAAGTCCACACAGGACACAATGAAAACCTACAATCCAATCATGAGATATTGCAATAAGAATATTTAATGATAGCATTACCAACACAATGACTTTTAAAAATTGTTTCAAATGTGTGGAGTTCCCTTTCATTGGGTAAAGAATGTCAAAATGTCTTTCATACTGCCAGTGTATTGTTACACAATTTCAGATTTCTCCAAGTAAATTTGCTTTATATGCAATGTTTCTACTCTTGCATACATCCTGCATTAGATACTAAGAATTTTTATTAGCATTGTTCAACTTCATAGGTGTAAATACAAGAAACTTTCTCTACCATGTTCCATTAGTAAGACTGGAAGAAAAGCAAAACAGAATGGAATAAAATGAAGGAAAATCATATAAAGTCAAAGGTGTTAGAGAAGAATTCTGAAATATATTTTAAAATATTTGAATTAACTGTGTATTTTTAACTACAGATAAAACCCATAGACTCGTGGAAGTCTAAATCATGGTACTTAATAAAATAAAAATTTCATCTGCTATGAAAAAATTCAATTTTTTAAAATCCAGCTATGTCCATTCATGTAGAATTGCAAAATATTATTCCATAAGCACTACATTTTAAATGTATCAATTGATTCATAAGAATATGAATGTCCATGTGTGTTAGAGATAAACCTAAATCTAACTTAAATTGGAATGTAAATTAAGTTTAGAGTTGTGTCTTTAGCCTTTAATGATGTAATGATATTTATTACTATTAGTACTATTATTACTTTATTTTATAATTGCAGAGATACAATTCATTCCTTGCATGCATCACCTGAAAATCACTCACTGCAGATGTTCGTTTGGTTACAGATCTTCCTGTGAATAGAAGAACTCAGTCCTTGGGCAACTGTTTGCTGCTGAAATCTTCTGAAGTGAGTGCTATTTCCCATCCTGGCAGCAGCAGAGGCCTGCCATCACCTCTTCAAACTGATAACAGAATGCCTCCTCACCTACAACCTTCACGGACCTGCTCGTCATTTTCTATGGACCCCACTATTTCATGAGTGCCATGTCTCCATTCCAAGGTCCTATGCAATATTTGGTGATTTAATTTCTAGTTGCAAAATGGACTTTACCTGGTATGTTCGTCTCCTTCGGCTAGCTATGTGGAGAAATACAGTCACATTTGAGTGGGCTAGGTCAGATACATTGCTGACAAGGCACTCCTACTCCCTTCTGCACTACGAGTTGTGTAGGAGCTGACAAAGCTTTCCACCCCCAAAATATATTCCCTTGTCTGGAAGTGTTGATTTAGCTCTGAGCCAAACTTTCTCATGTATCGTTAAATAGGTTTGAGTCACAAAACGAAAAGATGATGGACACTAAACTCCTAATGTCAGGATTTGGGTGATGTACTACGTACATTCAC
Organism: Bramus lutescens; assembly: GCA_001685075.1. Lineage (NCBI taxonomy): Eukaryota > Metazoa > Chordata > Mammalia > Rodentia > Cricetidae > Bramus > Bramus lutescens. Next base: position 6,228 of record LOEQ01008988.1, on the reverse strand, counting down.
CACACACACACATACACACCTTGATGTTTGGAATTAAATAATTCATAAGTGGGACAGTAAAGTGCAGCGATAAGGTTCAAAGGAGTAAAGGACTAAATGATTTATGCTCCTATCCCTAGAAGTACTCTAAAACTTGCCATAGGAAAAGATGACATTGTTCAAAGCAATGAATGAGTTGATGCCTTGGAAAAAGTTCTAACTCATTGCAGTATAATGGTTGTTGTGGTATTTACTTTTACTAATGCATTTAATCAAAAGGTGTTTGTAACAAAGTGCAGTCTCTAGAAGGTCATTTTTTTCCACTTAGGTAAATTGCATAAATGTCATAACATTGTGGATCAGGATAGGTGCTAAGTAACTATTGAGTCATGTGTCCTGTGGTGTTCAGTAATACTATAGATTATGTCAGTATTTTAGACATATGTAATAGAACAATTATATTAATCAAACCCCATTTTTGAAGCTTATTCTGAATATATGCTATTTGTAATTGAAAAAGAACTACAAAGTAAAGTTATATTAAAAAATCAATATCATAATGGTCTAGTTGTAGATTATACTGTTTCTCATTCTACCACCAAAGAATACCAAATACCTTAGTGGACAAATACTATTAAATTAATCTCAGCCAGGATGACCTGAAATTTCTTCCAGCAGATTACATGAGTAAACTCTGATGCTTACTCCTATGTGTTTACATGCTATGTCCATGTCGTGCTGCTATTTGGTTATAAATAATTTTGTTATGTATCTGTCTGTGTGTTCTGTGACTGTAGGAGATTAACAAGTGAATCTGAAATTTCATGAAAGTGCACTGTCCCTCTGAATACAAAAGGACATCTTGTAATCTGTTAAAAGCCCAGAGGAAAGAAAAGGCTGAATAATAAAAAAGAGAGCAAAACAATAATAACAAAGCAATCCAATATATGAATGAATATATTTATGTATATTTTGTGTATGTATTATGCTTGCCTTTGTATATGTGAATATATATCCCATCATATAGTGTCCAAACTGAGGTTTGTATCCAGTATTACTGATGGCTTCAAATGGAAGCTACATCATTGAATTTTCCAGATCAAACAAGAAACACACTGTGCGGTGTCCTGGTGGTTTCAAACCACCATTATCATTAGAGCCATGTCATTTTAGCAAATCAATTTCTCCCTGACTTAAATTGTATACATCCATTTTAATTTTTCATTTCCTCAAGAAAATATTTGCTAATAATGAAAACCACAGATGAATCTCACCAATTTCACAAAATGATCTCACAGAGGAGAGGAAACTAATCATGAAAACTAATAAACAGAAGGAAATAAATAATATGATTGATTGAAAGAATATAAATGGCTTAGAGTTTCTTCTTTTAATATGCTTGGGAACTGCTGTAAGATTGAAGGACGAGTTATATAAGTATATATATTAGTTTAACTCTTATTTTTATTGTGCATGCATTTTGTTATAAAATATTGCTGTTGATAACTATGTTCACTATATGTCAGAAACAACTTTTTGTTTTTTGTTTAACTGCAGATACATTTCCACTGTTAAATAATGAAATGTGATTTCAATATTTCAAGAAAACCCAGTTTGAACACAAAGCTCATGTCACTTAAAAAATAAATTTATTATTAAGATCTTAGGTAAATTTTAAGCTTCTTTAAACCATAATAGCATATACCTGAAATATTCCCAACATTTCATTTTGGAATTTTGGAACCTAACTCCTTATAGACTCCAGATGGACTTTGATTTTAAAATAAAATATCCCAAAATTCACTGGTCTCTAAATACTATCTAGGGAGGTGTTTTTCCAGGTTCAACATCTGAGTACTCAGGAGCATGTATACTTGAAACCTGATGATGAAAAAGGAAGCCCTCGAAGGCCTGTTGATGTTCACATAAGCTGAAGTGAGTCAATGGTAGGGTGATAAATGTAGATATGTCTGTGAAGTCTCATGTAGCCTTCAGATCTCAGAATTTTGGAGATGATGGGACTTGGAGGCAACCTGAAAACAAATAATAGAAGTAGGACATTTATGTTGCCGAAGTCAAGGGATATAAGGTCAGGGATAAGGAAGTCTATTAGAGCTAAAATGATGCAACCATATACCTTCCCCCACAATCAGCATTAGCTGCAGAACTAATGGTTGCTATGCTAAATTTCAGTTTCATTTTTTTCTGCCTGTTCAACTTACTATGTTCACATTCTTTCCCTTTGCAATGACATGTCTGTCCGATTCTGTAATGGATGTATGCAACTTTACTTTTATTTTATACCACTTCCCAACAAATGATCATCTTTAAATCTCAGATGATTCCAAACTCTGTCCTTTGAACAGCTTTCAGATTAAGACTCTGAGGGTTCTCGTACTGGACTATATGTATTTTCCATTATGAGATGACCATGAGTTTGCTGATGCCAATGGGGCAGGTGTCATAATCTGAATTTGAAGTGTCTCCAAAGGCTCATGCTTTGAGTACTTTTTCTAACTGGTGCTATTATTTGGAAAGGGTATGTATCCCTTAGGAATTGGAGGATGTCTGGCAGAGGTAGATCAATAAAGTTTGAAGGTTGAATCTCTCTTTATTTCTGCTCTGTGCTCTGATTCTTATTTGTTGAAATATGAAATGCTTTCTTCTGTCACTCTGTCATATATTCTCACTCTCAATGTCCTGTGCAAGTTAATGGAGCAGAATAAATATGAATTGGATTCTCTGGGACATACGTAAAGCTTCCACCACTTGTGTTGTCTGCATAAGTTATCATGTTCACAGTAACACATAAGAACATACTAACAATAATACAGCCATTCTAAAAAGAGCAATGAATAGTATTTTATGCCTGACATTACAAAATCAAGTTTCCAAACTTAATAGTATAAATATTAGAACATGAAATGTTTTATATTTGCTGTAATGATATTGTAAAATAAAGATGCCACAGTTCCAGAGTTCCACTTTTCAGGATGTTTGTGTCTGTGCATTTGTGAAATGTAAATACTCTGAAATTGTACTCTAGCACCATTCAGTGGCTTCTTAACCAACCTTTTTATGATCCAGCCACTAAAGCATACACTGTGTAAAGCTGGAAGATGCCCAATTGCTTCTATTGTCCAACTGTATCAATCTTTAGTTTGATGTTTGTGCTAGTGTTTTGTTTTAGAACAAAATGCCTCAGAAAATAAACTGACAGTTATTATGGGTTGGGGGGGTCAGGTCATAGTTTCAATGATTTCTGATAGACCAATTTCATTGGTTTGGAGCACAAAGAATAAACTCTTATACAGAGAGTATGTTGTTGACCAAAGCTCTTTTCTTCAAGCTAGCCAGAAAGGATGATTAAGGAAGGGGAGAGGGGTGGAAAAGACAATGAGAAAGATGTGTGTGTGTGTGTGTGTGTGTGTGCGTGTGCGTGTGCATGTGTGTGTTTGTGCATATGTGTGTATAAGGAGATAGTGGGAGAAGAGAATACACACAAAAGAATGAAAACATGACACTTTCACTTTTATTACATTTTATATTAGTTTTTTGCTAAAAATCTTTATTGAGTATGAAAATTGTCAAAAGAAATGTATAAATATCTCTTCAAGTGTTTCTAACATATCTGACTGGTGAATGATGAGTTTCTTAATAACATTTCTTGTGACTTTCATTAAAACATAAGCATGTGCTTCAGTAGTTTATTTAGTACAGAGTTAGGAAAGGCAATATACTAATATTATGAAATTTTCTTAATGTGTATATAGTTTTCTTTGAGCTGCTTTGTCAATAATTTTATATAATGACATTATTTCATAGGGTACTTTGTTAGTCCAAGTGTTTATCACAACTCATTATTATTTTAATATAATTTACAATTTTCTAGACTTCCTGTCACTTTTGGTTTAATATTTGCTTGAAACCTTGGCTTGACTATTTTGGAGCAACTGAAATCGTGTGCTCTTCTCTATGTGGAGATATTTTTGTTTAGACAATGTCTTTATTACTACCTCAAAGCTTTTTTCTCAAGAATGTAGAATAATACCTTTCAGCAGAATTCATATTACTGAGAAGCATTAAAGCTTTAATTCTTTAGTATGTGTTGCAAGTAAACACAGGAGAAATGTTTTAGCATTAGATATGGATTTATTTTCTGTTTTTATTTTCAGGTGATAATGACAATCAATTTTGCTCTATAAAGAGTTTAGATGGTATTTCAATTGAAGGTTTCAGTATGAAACCTTCATTTGCTTTTCCAAAATAATGTGTAATTTTTTGACTTCCCAGATTATCAGACTTTGTGGAATAAATGACAATTGTTCTTGGTTTTCCTTATGCGTACCCTGTGAGTTTTAGTATTTACATGTACAATTTAGAGCTAATAATTAATATGTCATTATATAAATGAAGAATATTCATAAGTATTCAAAAATTGCTAAAGTGGGTATGACTCCTGCCTTTCCACTGTCATTCTAACTTTCATTGGTTACTATGATACCTGTGGTCATTTGAAAGTAATTTATCCCCCATAATTTCATAGGGATTGACACTATTAGGAAATGTGGCTTTGTTAGAGTGGGTATGGTCTTGTTGGAGGAAGTATGGTGCTGTGGAAATTCCTACTGCCAGTAGCCTTTACGTTACCTGCCCACTTGGGCTTGACCTATTATACTATTTATGCTGATGTAAAGTGCACATCTGGCCTCTTTTCTGGCTGTGGGATTCAGTTTCTGTTCCCCTTTCCAGCACAGTATTGTGATCTGTGAGTCTACCCATAAATAAATAATCCTCTATTATTTTCAGTTCTGAGCTGGTGTGGGATTTGCTTTAAGCGTCCTTCTTCAGTATGTCACTGTGGAGATGGCTTTGAGGTTTCCTATGCAATGGATACCGCCCAGCATCTCAGTTGCCTTTCTGCTGCCATAGGGTCCTCAGGTACTTCTACAGCACCTCATCTGTCTGAACGCTCTCCACCATAGTGATAATGAAATGAACATCTGAAACGGTACATAAGCCTTAAATGCTTTCCTTGTAAGTGTTGCCATAGTACCTTTTCATGGCAATAAAAATCCTAATTAAAACAACACCCCAAAAACAATTCTTAAATTCCACATTGTAAATTTGAACTTCACCCATTCAGTTATGTGATTACAAACGTGTGTGTGCGTGTGTGTGTGTGTGTTTACTGTATTTCATAGCATTTCTAGCAAGGCCCCACTTATCAATAAGCCATAGAGAAACAGGAATCCATTGGAGTATTACTAAACTTGTGTATGTGATATATATATGAATGATACATATGGAATAACAAAATTGATTTCTGGATGCTTGAACATCTTTCTCTCTCTCTCTCTCTCTCTCTCTCTATCATTTAAGTAACATTTTAAAACTCAGAACAGGGATGGTAGGTAAGAGAGAAAGAGAGGACCACAAATCACTTCCATATGGAGTTAAATTTTATATGGAGCTAAAGCTACAATATCCATAAATTGTTTAAAAATAAAAGTAAAACTTAAGTTCTTTCTTAGCAAAGAAACAAACAACAATGATATTTCTTTCCATTTTAATTGAAATAAATCACCTTCTTGTGTAGTTTTGCATTTTTAATATAGGAAACCAACTCCCATCAATCACAAATGCTTAAAATAATTAAATAATAGACGACTTGATGTTCAAGGAACTGGGTGAAAGTGAGCTAAAAAGCTTATAAATATTGTAAATGTAGAAAGGCTAGCATTACAAATCTAGTGTTAGCCTTGAAATAAAATTGAACATGAATTAATAACTTCAATGTGTCAGAAGTGATTTAATTATTAAACTGAGAGATACAATCATTTTCATGTAAATTTAATGCCATTTATTTTTGTTGTCTTAGTCATCAAGATGCATTTTTTGTTTCTCTTTCCCTTTTTCCTCTTTTTCTCATCTCTCTCTCTCTCCATTGTCTATTCTTTCTACTATATTCTATTTTTTCTTCACTCCCCAAATAAAAGAACTGAGAAAGGAATGTGTCTTACTGATTTCCTATAAATCTCAGCAAAGGAAATCTCAAGCATCCATTCTCTTAAAGCTGCTTTTAACATATAACCTATATTCACAAACCACATTCCTTTCTTAAAACATTCATAGACGAAGAAATTATGCTTAAAACTCAGTCAAATGATATACTCATCCTTACATAGCCATTGATTAAGTAGACAGTGGAATTTTCTTTAAATCTTTAAGGGTACACTGAGATGGCTG
>LOEQ01008987.1:27494-48176 GCA_001685075.1 Bramus lutescens | reverse complement strand
CAGGAAAATTTAAAAGACAATTAAGGGGAATTGGGAACTTTGGATCTCTGAAGATACACCTGAAACCTGTTAATCCTGGACTATGAAGCCTGGGAAAGAGGCATACATGTATGCATTTTTATTAAGAAACTTAAGAAATTAAGTAATGAGCTACCAGTACCTTAAGTCATCAAATACCATTAGACTGACCTAAGAGGGATAAATGAGCAGAATGAGACAGCTTTTCCACAATGCAGGCAATACCAACTCTCTGTCTAGTCTTTGGAGAACATCAGCCTCAGAAGCAGTGCTTGGTGTTAGCTTCTGAGTCCAAGAGGCTGGAAGATTTTCCTGTGGGGGGAATATTTAGTCTACCTGTCTTGGCAGAATGAGACAATCGATCCCTGGGTGTAGCCTCCAGGATGCTGATGAGGGGGAAGAAAGCTTTTCCCTGTGTGGGTGGCTTTTCCATACCAAAGTCAAGCCTCCAGATGTAAGGTCTTTTGCAACCACATATCTTCTTGGAGGAGTTATAAGATTCTGCAGGAGATGGCATGTCTCTGTGTTAGAAGCTCTTTTGTTGAATGCATACTCTCAGATCTGTAAATGCACTTGAGAATTAGGCACCATTACCTGTTAGTTGTATTTAAACTAGACATATAGGTTAAATTTAGACATGTATTTTACCCAATTAGTTACAGCTTACCAATATACTAGTAAATGTAAGAATATTAAAATGAATATTTTAATAAGCAAAAAAAAATACAAGTACACGTGGATACTCTTACCCAAGATGGTGTTGAGGTCAAAATGGAGGTTACCCACGTGTTTGTTTTTCCAGTGCTGTTGTAATCTGTAGTTATAAGTTTTACAGATCTTAAAACACTCACACATATGCACAGAGAAATAAGACAAGCATACTATGGAAATAAACACACATAGACATAAAAGCATAGTGTGGCTACATTATTTTAGCAGAAAGACCAATAAAACCTTTTTTTAAGAAACCTGTGTCAGCTAACCAACTTAAAAATTATGGTGTTGGTGGGCAGCAGAGGCCAGGGAAGCACGTAGGTGGTCCCATTAAGGACCAGATTAGCAGATGCTGCAAGAGGGAACAGAAACGTAAGGACAGAACACCTATTCAGTTTTAGAGTGGAAGGACAGGGGAAAACAAATCCATTGTAGAGAGTCCCAGTGTGAGACAAACAGCAAACAGCTAGAGAAGTGGGAAGGGGAGCAGGGAAGGGGAGTGGGAACAGGAACACAGCATCCAGAAACCATGGGCATATGGGGCCTTGTTTGTTTTGCATTACATGCTAGCCCCAACTTCAAAGGCCTTTTGGACAAGGCAGCCCAAGGGCGTTTGGAGATCAGGCCTCAAATTGCAAATGTCCATTTTTATAAGTCTATGCCCAGTCTTGGGACTCAATGCCTACCACAACGTGTCCACTGTGATAAGACTCTTGAGTCAAAAACAAGAGGGGGATGAGAATTTCATGTGTAGAAGTCTTCAGCCCACACAATCCCACCTCAGCAAGGACTGCCTTGTCACTGCTTAATGAAGTCAAGAATCTGACATGGACAGTGACTTCAGCAGACTACTGACAAATTTGTTGGCCCTGAACCCTAAGGGCATGTACTTTAAAAAGAAAAACTCACCCAGATGAAGCCAATCTTAGCCTGGCACAGAGCAGAGGCAAGAAGGGCATTTTCCAACACATAGCCAGTGGAAAAAACAGTCCATCTCGTTGGGACCTCCAAATGTTAAGTTTCTCTGGCCTGATAACCATCTCTGTTAATGAAATAATCCAAATCAGACCAAATTAAACTGAATTAGAAAAGCCAAGGTTTAACAGATTCCAGTGCTCCTAGGCAGTCTTACAGGAAAACATGGAGCAGGAAAAGGGGAGACCATGTGTTCATTCTCTGGGGATAGGGTAAATAACCTATGTGAGTAGTCAACCCTCTCTGGAGAGGGGTCACCATTTGACAAGCTTTCTTTGAGGTGGAGTCTAGACTATGGCCACTCCCAGGGGAGGGGCTTAGAAATTTCCACCAAACATTTCAGACTTTTTGTAAATATGGATGCCAGGGGGCTGGGGTGACACTTTCAACCAAACAGCCACTATATAATTTAAGAAAATATTAATTAAAATATGTGTTTCTCAATCTAAAGGAACCATGTCATATGTCCAATGTTATATTTTTCTACAAATTAGAAATGGAAGAGTTTTCATCAGAAGTCTAAAGCCCAAGCTTCTGGAATTAGAATGAAGTGTTGCCTTGAGCCCAGAAAACTACAACTGGATAGAAGTTATATTTCACTTACATCTGGCTTATTGGCTTATATTTTTAAATTCCTTTGCAACAACTTCTTCCTGTGATCCATCACCTTCTTAGAAGGTTTTGGGCCTGATATCTTAGCAAAGGTTTAAACTCTATCAAACACGCAACAATCAGGTTGGCAATGCTTGAAAAGCTTTAATAGAAAGGATGTCATAAATCAAGAGGAAAACTCCAGGATGATGGAAAGATAAATTGTCTAAGCCATGAATGACTAATTTCTACTCTGTTTTCTGTGAGTTTGTGTGTGTGTATGTATGTGTTTTAAAAGGACAGTAGCACTATTAATTTTATTTTTCTTCTCCCATTTAACTGAAATTCATAACAATAATAACCGATCATACAAAATGAAACTTTTCTCAGACAGATCTTAGTGACTGGGATTTCAAATATTTTAAAATATTATTTCCTATAAATATAGGAATCCCTTTTGTGCACTGACAGCTTTTGAAATTAGGCAATAAGTATGTCAGTCCCCAGCATTCTTCCTGCTGATTGGAGCTCCAAGTGTTCACCTTATGCTCCGATCCCAGTTCTGCTTTGCTTTTTGCGAAAGTCTTTGTGCTTGTACAATAAACTAAACCTGAGAGTCTGAGGACTACTCAAAATCTAACNTCCAAGTGTTCACCTTATGCTCCAATCCCAGTTCTGCTTTGCTTTTTGCAAAAGTCTTTGTGCTTGTACAGTAAACTAAACCTGAGAGTCTGAGGACTACTCAAAATCTAATGAAGTGCAGTGGTAGTGGCTGCATGATTGGGGTTGTTCATTCTGCAGATTTCCCACTTTCTTGCACTATTCTGAGTAGTTCAGTTGTGCGTCCTCTGCTAGAGACTCTCATAATTTCTTTACAATAGAAATATAGCAAAAGATTTGACACCATAATAAATTGAGGTTGATCACAGTTACCCATAGAGTTTAACGGTCTGTTATTGCAAATCTTACTTACTGTCTTGAGTAGCAGTCTTTGCCCTGGGCACTAGACAATGCAGAGAGCAGAGCATGTGACATGGCCTGTTTTCCATCCTATCTTTGAAATATTTGGCTGATTCTCATAAACTCTCTCTTTTCCCCCCACAATGCAGTCTTAATATTTTCCTCCTTCACCTACTGTGAGCTGTCTTTGGTGCTAGCCCGTTTATGTAAATGATAATATTCTCTATGAGCTGTCAAACAGGGGGCTTCTTTCTCTTTTCTGAGAAAGTCACACTTTATCTTTGCTTTCAGTGGCATCAACATACCAACAATATACTCTCATAATTACATTTTGTTTTTAATGTTTGAGGTTACAAATTGCCTTTGAAAATCCTCATCTCTTTAGACAAGAGTCTATGGAAATTATTAGAGAATTTTTTTTCTTTGTAGACTATGTAAAATATATGACATACATATGCAATTTGTTATAGGAAGCACAACCTATCTTAATGTAATAAGGTCATATAATCTTAAATACCAGTAGGATAGATCACCATGAGGAGAAGGTTAAGATCAATTCTGATGGAGAAACAGTGGACTCAGCTTAACATCCAGTGGTCATCTGGGTCATGTTCTTGGAAGAACAGATGGATTCTCAAACTATTTTAACTGGTGTGTGTGTGTGTGTGTCTGTGTGTGTGTGTGTGTGTGTGTGTGTCTGTGTGTATCTGTATGTCCCTATGTGTGCATCTGTGTGTCTGTGTATATGACTGTGTGTATCTGTGTGTTTGTATGTGTCTCTGTGAGTTTGTGTGTGTGTGTCTGTATGTCTCTCTCTCATGTTTGTGTGTGCGTGTGTATGTGTGTGTGTGCAATAAGAATATGTGTTTCATCCCTATCCTTAGTCTGTGGCTTTGTTTCTAGATCTTTCACTTATCCACCTAAAGATATCATTACCATTTGGGACTTCTATAGGAGTTAGTATTCATTAACAACTTGACAGAACCTGACAGAAACTAGACCATCTGTGAAGATTTATTTAGCTTCTAAACACATTTGTGAAGGATAAAAGTTTAGGTTAATTGAGGTAGAAAAATCCAAACCAATAAAAGGGAGGGACCATTGCTGAGTTTGAGCTTCTGAACTGTTTCAAATAGAAAAAACATTCTGAGCTCTAGCATCTCTAGCATGCATTTTCTTTTCCAGCTGCAGATGTGATGTGATCACAAGCTTCAAGCTCCTACTGCCTTGACTTTCATACTTTGAGCTGTGAACAAAAATGAACCCTTTATTCCTCAAGGTATTTTTTGCCAGGGAATTTAACTACAGAAATAGGAGATGCAGCTAAAAGAGCATCAAAAACAAGAGTCTGATTTTCCCACCAGAATTTTTCCTACTTCCCACTAGCTGTTGAGGGAGATATACTTAATTATAATGCTTTATTCTTTTCTATTTGATTTGAAACTGATTAAAACTACTCACAAGTGTGAGGTTACTTATGTTTGTACAATACATTTGGAATCTGTTCACACTTTTCCATCTTAAATTTTTCATCCACTCCAAGCCAAGACACTTGGTCTTTCTAATTCCTAATCTCAATTCTCATGGCCTGTTCCTACCAAAGATACAGACACACAGATTCACTGACTGCACAAAAGAAATAGTATTTTGAATAATTTAATCATTTATTTGCTTGCTTATTTTTATTTGGAGAGATAGAGAGAGAGAGAGAGAGAGAGAGAGAGAGAGAGAGAACTCATGAGGACATCTTTTGGGAATCAGTTCTCTTTATATATGTGGGTCTCAGGCACAGAACTTGGGTCTTGAGTCTTAATGGCAAGCACCTATAGTTACTGAGTCCTCTTGCCAGCTCAAGAATAATCTATTTAAGACACAAATTAGGTTAGGTAAACCAAGTTCCGCTTGAAATCCCTAATAACAAAATCTGATTTTTGGCTTTAAGTAACCTCTGTAAGTTTGCTACTCAATATCTCTTTTCTTTGCCCATTTAAACTGGACTATTCTGAGTTCTTTATGATTGTGTGAGTGTTCCCTTTGTTTGGATAAAAGCATTTCCAGTACTGCTTGAATTGATTTTCTTTTTATCCATTAGGTTGAACTTCATTGTTATCCTGAAACTTCTTCTCAGACTGAGGGAAAGCTTAAGATTTCAGGATATGTACTACTCTTCCAGAGAACTGAAGCTGCATTCCTGAGACCTGCAGCAAGCTGCTCACTTCCCCTTTCAACTCCAGCTCCAGGAAAATCGAATGCCTCTGACTGTTCCCAGCACCTGCATTCACATAAACATATCCACCCACAAACACATTGACATAACGGAATTAAAAATAATAACTCTTTAAATAAACCTATTTTCTTCTCTGTATAAACACTTTTTATAAACAGTTTTACTGAAAAATAATTAACAAAAAGTAATAGGATATTTAAATGATTACTTTGATGTGTAACTTTCATGAAGTTACCACTGAAACTGAGATAGTAAATACGCTCACCACTTCTAAAATGGTTTTCCAGTCTCTTTGCAAACCAACTCTCTTAGCCCTCTCCATTCTCACCTCTCAATGCCTGTCGATCTCAATACCAGGCACCTGGATAGTTATCTGTCACTGTAGATTAGTTTAAAGATTCTAGAATTTTGTATAAAAAGTGGAGCCAATTCACATGTAATTCCAGGTTTGTACCCAACAAGCATTTGTTTTATGATTACAAAGGTACTTGTATAAATACAAAACAAAAATAAGTATATTAAAAATAATTGTACCACTCAGCTATAAATGTGTGTGTATGTGCATGTGCGTTTGCGTGTGTGTGACTGCAGGAAAAAAAATGCATTCTGTATGTGAGATTAAGAGGAAGTTTTATGATTCATTCTTGTTGATAGCACCTGATAAAGCTAGTGAAACTAGTTAGTTCCGCACTAGAGAGAAACTGTCAGAAAAATACTGACCCATGGACTAGAAGAAGGAACTGTGATATCTACAGAGAAGCACCAAGTGACCTATTTTGAGTAGAGGTTTCTCAGAGTGAAAGTAAGAGGGTGCAGGTGTCTCAGGGCAGCTGCCTGAAAAGCCTTTTGGCTGGGATGAGGAAATTCACTATAATATGGAAAGCACACAATTCCATTAAGCTTTGTTACTCAAAGCCTACATGTTGGCTACCTCAAAAACCAACATGCTCAAAAGCATGCACTCTACTCCTTGTTGTGCAATCCTGGGAAACATGTTGACATGTAGTTAAAATCCAGTTAACCAATTACAAAAGCTAGCACCATGTTTTTTCAAGTCTAATCCTGGGCTATGCAATACTCCTAAAGACCTCCAAATATTCAGTGCTCCTGAGTGATACCAATCCATTTTATTTCTGTAGACACTTTAAATAATGTTTGGAAAAGAAAGGTTTTTAGGTACCATATATGTAAATACTATTCTTTAATATATGGGTATTATTAAATTTATTATTTTATTGTGTTGTGCTGATTTCACTTTTCCCCTTTTTGTAATTTGAGAAAAAGTTCCAACGTCTTTGAAAATCATTCCACAAATTCAAACTTTCCACCTAACCTGAAGTTCTCAAAATGTTCTTTATGTGTAATTTTGCAGCATGTGACTTTGATTGGGCTCCTTTAATTGCCTAAGGGTGTTTTTACTGTTGTCCCAATAGAGGAAATGGATGTCTTGGCAAAATAGCTTAATTCTACTTCTTGATCAAATTTATCTTTGAGTAATTATATTTGGCTCTCCTAAATCTAAGCTGCTCTCCATCCCGTCTCACTTGATGTCCCTTCTGGGTACAAGAATTGTTCTGGTGGTGGTTGTACATTGTGTGACAGATGTGGGAATCTCACCCTGGGGTGTGATAGAGTGGAAGATGCTGAAGTTGCTACAAATCTACTTAAACTCTGTGTGATCATTTGAAATAAAAGACACAATGCAAATAAGGATTATTTGTTTAAATAAAATACATATTAAGAACATTGATTACTATCTAACATTGAATACTTTCTTTAGGATCAATTCATTTGGCACTCACTATAATGCTCATCACTAATTTTTTCTTTACTATATCATTACTAAACATCTACTATTGGATTAAGGCAAAAATAAAATCATTCACTGTTGACTTCAAGAAGTTGCAGTCCAACACACAAAGACATCTTTTGGAGATAGTTATAAAATAAAATCATTTATGTAGCAAAGTGGTTAAACTTCTTGCCCACCACAAGGAATGTAAAGTCAGTAAGAAGAACAAACAGAGATTCACTATACATAAGGTACAATGCTTTGTGGTTAACTAACTCCTGGTTTCCTCGTCTCTTCTAGAGATTTTGTAGTCTTTATTTTTAATTTTTGCTTCTTTAATATAAAAAAGTTCTGACTAAATAATTAAAAAGCTATTAGTGAAGTTGTCAAATATTTTCACAATACAGGAATTATTAGTTATGAGTTTAATCATGATTCACAAAATTCATATGCCAAATCTCTGAGAACATGACCTTGTTTTATAATAGAATCATTTCAAATATATATTAAATATATATATATCTGATATATTTAACTGTTTATAGTAGCTCATTTCTGAGTTCAGTTTTATGAATAAGTGAATTAAACTGAATATGTTCAATGGAATATTATGCAACTATTAATGGATGTCTGTCATTTGTGACAACATGAATATGGAAGAATTATATGCTAAGTTCAATAAGTAAGCTACAAGGACAATACTTTAAGATCTTACTGACGTTGTTTAGTTGTGAAATGTATGCTACCGGCTCACCTGCTTGAATAGTTGGTCCTTGTCTGATAGCTCACTGCTGAAAGGCTTTAGTTTGTAAGGGTTATAAAATTTAGAACATTTAGGAGATTGAAACTCTTTGGAAGAAGCTAGTCTCTGGAGATTTACAGCCATACCCACATCCCGACCTTTCTTTGCTTGCTTACTGTGAATGCAGTGGGACCATCTATTATTCTCTTACCACAAGGTCATTGCTGCTAAGATAGACTGTGTCTCTTTAAAGTGTGGGCTCTTCTGTCTTTAGTTGCTTCTTGAAATCCATTTGATCACAGCAATCAGAAAAGGTAACTAAGGCACACATGAGTTTGAAGGAATCTCAGTCATAGAAAGTACAATATGGCCGCTTAAGGTTGAGGTGAGGAAAATGTTATTTAAAATGGCAACATCATGCAGTAATAATATGAATGACCTAGAGGCTCAAAGTACTACATGATGGTTGCAGCTAGTAATAATGCAGTCTATTTTAACTTTTCTGAGATTTCTCTTCATACCACACCAAAAAAGCATCACATTATACATTTAGAACATATGTAATTTTATCTGTCAATATAATACTTAAGAAATCTATGCAAAGCAAAAAATATACCTTTGTGTATACATACATCAGATGGATAGCCTCTTGATTCAATGGGTTTTGTAAATTTTCATTTTTTTAACTCTTGGTTTTTAGAGATAGGGTTTCTCTGTGTTGCTTTGAGCCTATCCTGGAACTACCTCTTGTAGACCAGACTGGCCTCAAACTCACAGATATCTGCTTCCCTCTGCGTCCTGAGTGATGGTATTAAAGGCATGCACCACCATTGCCTGGCTATGTCTTGCATTCTTATTAAACGGGCAAGTTCACAGCTAGTCAAACTCACAGGAAGCCGTAATGCAATCATGGTACAGAGGTACATAGAGAACACAAAAGATCACCAGCTAACCGCAAAAGTGAAAGAGCAGACAGATTACTCTTGCTGTCCTCAGAGGAACCAAGGCCAGAACTCATGATTTTAGAGTCACAACCCCTAGAACTACAGGCAGTTAAGTTTGAATTTAACTGTGCAATTTTCATAATTTTGTTACAGCACCGTTAGGAAACTAATATAACATTCTATTTATTTATTTAGTTTTATATTCATTGTGTTGTGTTTTCAGAGAGGATTATGCTGTATAGCACAAGCTAACCTTGAACTTTCAATTCTTCAATCTCGGCTTAAATGTTAAATAAATGAGCCACCCCTTCAAGTCAATGTACTCTTTAGAAATCATAATGTACAGAAGATGAATCTTGACATTTCTACAGTGGTAATATGGGATGTCAGCTCTATAACAAAAGAGTTAGGTAAAGATATATTGAAATATGTCTTTAAAATGTGTTTGATTTTAGAAACAAGATATATCTTAATTAAACACTAAAATTTGGATAAAATATATAATTTTGCTTTCCAGCATCACAAATGGAGAGCCAATAAGCTCTTGAAGCTGAGGTGATTATCACAGGATATGTTTTCAAGGTGGAAAACTTCTCTTTACCAGTTACAATCTGTCCTCTGTGAAGATGTATTCAGATTCCGTCAACCTGTTCATCTGTGGGAGAAACACATTTAAAATCCCTTTATTTATTTTTCCCTCTTATTGAAAATAATTTTATCTTTTTTAAAAAAATTTAAATTTATTTATTTATTAAAAATTTCCACCACCTCCCCTCCTCCCATTTCCCTCCNTGCTCATGTTCTCCCTCCTTCTGCTCTTCATCTGGACCTTGGGAGCTCAGTACACTGCTCCTTTGTGGGTCTCTGTCTCTGTCTCCATCCATCACTGGATGAAGGTTCTATCATATATCTGATTGTTTACTCTCCCTCTTCTCAATTCCTCCCCACTTCCCCTTCCCTCACTTCCAGATATATTCCCTTTCTGTCTCTCATTAGAAAATAACAGGCTTCTAAGAGATAATAACAACACATCAAAAAATAAAATCTAAAGTAAAACTAAAACATCACATTGAAGCAAGACAGTGCAAACCAATGTAAGGAAAAGAACCCAAGAGAAGGCACAAGACACACCCAGTCTTTCACATGCTCATTAATGCCAAAAAACCCCCACTAACCCTAAAACGGTTCCCTCTATCAAGATATCTCTTTCCTTGCTCTCTCTCTCTCTGTCCTTTCTTTAACTAAACCTTCCAAATTCCTCATGTCCCCCCTTAAAACCTGGCTCTAGGGAAATTCCCACGAATCCACAAGGACAACCCCAGCTCTGACTCAATGAAGCAATGGTGGAGAGGGTGCCTTAACTGCCCTTCCCCTGTAATCAGATTGATTAATATCTTAATTGTCATCATAGAACCTAAATCCCATACCTGATGGAAGCAGATTCAGAGATCCTCAGCAAAGCACTGCACTGAGCTCCTGGAGTCCACTTGTCAAGAAGGAGTGATAATATGGGCAAAGGGATCAAGACCATGATGGGCCTGAGAAAGTAGGCGCTGAACCTGGACTGACAGCTGAAGAACCTGCATATGACTGAACTAGATCCTCTGAATGTGGGGACAGTTATGTGCCTTGGGGCATTTGTAGGGCCACTAGCAGTGGAACCAATATTTATCCCTAGTGAATGAACTGTTTTTTTTTTTTTGAGCCCATTCCCTATGGAGGGGTACCTTGATCAGCCTAGATACACAAAGGAGGGGCTTGGCCCTGGATTAAGAGGCATGACAGACTTTGGTGATTCCCCATGGGAGGCCTTAACCCCTCTGAGGAGTGGACGGGAGGTGGGGTGAGGAGAAGATGGGCGATGGACAGGAGAAGGAGGAGAGGAGGGAGAGGAAACCGGGATTGGGATTGGTTTGTAAAATAAGATTGTTGTAAAAAAATTCTGAGTATTTTAAAAACAAAAAAGAAAACAAACAAACAAAAACATCCAACAAAATTAAAAACCATAACGTGTATGCTCAGGATTGGGTGCAGACCCATACAGGCATTTTATAAGCTAATTTATAGTTCATGTGAGTTTTGCTCTCTTACTTTAGAGGGCTTTGTTCTCCACCTCCTCTGTCTCTTATACTCTTCCTACCTCCTTCCTCTTCTGAGGATTTCCCTGAGCTCTGAGGGAAGGGATTTAATGGAGACATCCCATTTAGAGCTGTGTGTTCCAAAGTCTCTGTGTAATTTCTAGCTGAGGGTCTCTGTATTTGTTCCCATTTGTTGCAGGATGAAGCTTCTCTGATTGTTGCTGATAAAGGCACTGATCAATGAATACACCAGAATATCGTTAGGTTTCACTTTATAATTATTTTTATTTAATTTTCCCCTTAGAACATTGGTGTTTGGTTTTACCCTAGGTCTCTAGGCTATGTAGTCTCTCTTTTATGGTCACTCAGTTTTGGGTATGGGTTACATCTCATGGAATATGCCATAAGTCAAATCAGACATTGGTTGGTTACTTTCACGAGCTTCGTGCTGCCATTGCCCTAGTGTATTTTGTAGGCATGTCAACACTATTGAAGATCCAAAGATTTGGAGCTGGTTTGGTGTTTATGTTTGTCTTCTGGTGGCCTGCAGAGCACCTTCCCTTACCAAAGACACTGCGACATAGGGATGAAGGTACTATGTAGGCACCATCTCAACTCTCCATGTTCATGGAATTGTGTGGATGCTCCTGTGAGTCATGGGGTCTTGCTGTCAGGTTCTGGAGAGCAACCCATAGTCCTGTCAACAGCCTGGGTAATTTGGAGAATTCCATAGGACATCTTAGGCTAAGAACTCAAATGGAGTATCCCTTTCACAGTACTGGAAGCTTTCTTTGATGACAAAAAAGAAAAAAAAAACAGCTATCGAGACTCTGTGTTCCCTAGTTTTTAAAGAATTCTTAAAATCACCTTCATTTATTTTTGGAAGTTTCTACAACACTGACTTCCATACTGCCTCAAATGCTCCTAAATTATAATTGTCGCTCTCCCTGCATTCCCTCCATAAACCTCATGTCCTGACCCACTTCCTACCTGATCCCCTTGTTCTTATCTACCCCGACCCCAAGTCCAAGCATAAAATCTACTCTATCTCTCCATCTCAGGGAGATCCATGTACCTCATTAGTCTCTTCCTATACACATAACCTCTCTATATCTATGGTTTGTAACTTGGTTATCATCTACTTAACAGATAGTATATCATATATAGGAAAATCTATATTACATTTATTTTTCTAGGTATGGGTACCTCACTCAGGATGGTTTTCTCTGGTTCTATCAATTTCCTGATAATTTAATAATGTAATCTTTTAAACATATGAGTAATACTCCATAGTGTAAATGTACCACATTCTCTTAATCTATTTTTCTATTGAGAGACATATAGGTTGTGTCCAATTTCTGATGTTATAAATAGAGCAGCAATAAGCATGGATGAGCCAGTATCTTTGTGGAAGAATGAAGTGTCCTTTGGGTATATGGCCAAAAGTGGTATAGCGGGTTCTTGAGGTAGATCAATTTTCATCTATCTAAGAAAAAAATAACACTGATTTCCATAGTGTTATACAAGTTTACACACCCACTGGCAATGGGTAAGTGTCCCCTTATTCCATATCCTCCCAGTAAGAACTGTCACTTGTCTTGGGCATTCTGGTACTTTTAAGTTGGAATCTTATAGTAGTTTTGATCTGCATTTTCTTGATAGCTAAAGACGTTGAATGTTTCTTTAAGTGTTTCTTTGAGTTTCTTCCATTAATATTTCTCTGTTTAGATCTATATTACATTTTATTATTTTTATCGAAAGTAGATTATTATGATAATGAGAGATATGTTCATCCTCCAGTATCTTATCAATTAAGATGGAAGAGATAGAAAAACTGGAGATCTGGGACTGCTAGTGCTTCTCCCTAACACAGGTATGTAGGTTTGGGTTTCGAGTCCTAGAGCTGGAATTCCCATCCCAGTCCTGGACCAGACTGGTGGCTGAAAAGCCTCAGGCAAATGGCTTTTTAGTAAATTTGTTCCCCAAAGAGTTGGATGCCAAATAATCCATGATTAATAAAGACTCAGCGAGAGAGAGAGAGAGAGAAATGGAGGTTCAACCTGAAGATCCAAAAATCAAAACAGCCAGCCACTGACTCTTACCTTAACCTCAATCCAAAATGAAGATCCTGCCTCCAGGAGTCTCAGAATGAGACTGTGTCTGTGAGCTGTCTCCTCCCATTCATTTCCAGGGCTGGGATTAAAGGCATGCATCACCCAGTTACTATGGCAAATTAGTGTGGCTACTGGGCTTAAAGGTGCATGTCATAGCTACCTGGTCTATAAGTATGTCCAGTGTGGCTGCTTACTTTCAGTACCCCAGGCAAACTTTATTTATTAAAATACAATTGAAATGCTATTACACAATTTCTTTCTTTAAAGACTTCAGTTTTATCATACAAGTCTTTCACTTGCTTGGTTAGAGTTACCCCAGGTGTTGTACCCCTAATTTCTTTCTTAATCTGCTTGTCATTTACACATACAAGGGCTACTGAATTTTTAAAATTAATTTTGTATTCTGCTACTTAACTAAAGGTGATTATTATCTGTAGGATTTCTCCTGCGTAACTTTTATGGGTAGTTATATATAATATCATATCATCTGCAAATAAACATTTTGACTTCTTCCTTCCAATTTGTATTCCCTCTATCTTCTTTAGTTGTCTTATTGCTCTAGCTAAGTCTTCAAATAATATATTGAGTAGGTGTAGAGAGAGTGGATAATCTTGTCTGTTTCCTGACTTTAGTGGAATTTATCTGAGTTTCTCTCCGTCTTAGTTGATGTTGTCTATGGGCTTCCTGTAAATTGTATTTCTTATGTTTAGGCATGTCCCTTGTATCTCTACTCTCCTTAGGACTTCTATCATGAAGACATATTTGATTTTGTCAAAGGTCTTTAGTGAATCAAATTTAAATTTTATTTATAAATTTATTTTTAGGACAAAGAAATTCAAACAAATATTCACTCAAAATTAAGAAACACTAAGAAAAGTGATCATAAAAAATATGCTCATTGAAGAGTCAATCTGCTATTCTTTGCTAATTAATGTATAGTTTTGAGAGCACAATAAAATGGCAATCGTTACTTTAAAAAGTAAAATATAATCAAGTCAAGCATTTATATAGGTTGCAATATTTTTGAACGATAATATTAGTTAAAAATTGTAATTCATGCACACAATCTTAACATTATAAAATTTAGACAGGAGGATTATGGTTTGAAGACACTCTCAGCTACAGATATATATAATCCTGTGTGAATAATGCCCCATCAGGAAATAAAGTTAAAGAGATAAAATGATTAAAATTCAAAAGATTTAAAGTAGCAAAAACTATGAGATTAACAATGACACAACTGAAATCTTTTTGTTAGATTTTCAGTTTTATTAAACAAAACTAGCAACCAAGACCTCACTGTGTCTGTTCCAGATGGGCAGAGACTGGGGGAATTGGTAGAGCTGGCTTTACAGATCAATTTTCAATTTTTTCAAATGCTCTTGGGCCTGTTTCAGGATGAAGATATGGCCCCTTAATATTTTCTCTCAAGTTTTACTAATTTACAGTTTTATATACTAATTGGCTCCTGTTATCTCCTTTTAGAGCATTGGGTGGTTAGATATTCTTTGTTATTCTGTTCCTAATTATATTTTCCTTTGTCTTCTTCCCTCCCTTCCTTCTCTCCACTTTATCTTTCTTTCTCATGGTTTTCCTTTTTATTTCATCTTTTTTAAAAAAATTTCTGCTTTTAGGTTTTTAAATTCTTGTTAAAGATGATTGGTTTTCATATACCTTATATTGCCTGGGACTACTTCATTTTGGAGTTTTATGAACAAGTGCCTTTTGTTTTCCATTTTTGTTTGTTGAAATGGGCATCCCTTTCCATTGCCAAAGCTGGTCTTGAACTCTCAGACTCCAGTGATATTTCTGCCTCAGGCTCTACAGTAGAAAGCATTGCAGGCATGGACAAACAAGCCTGGCTTCATTTTTATTTGCAAGTGATCTTTTATAAGCCTCATATTTTCATTTCCTGTTTTCTTGTAATTTTAGCTTTGAATGGGAATTGTTGCTTGCGTCTATGTACGTCACTAAGACAGGGTTACAATCCTGGCCTTAGGAAAGTGAGAAAAGGAGGTTCACTGACCCATAGAATAGGTTTAGTGACTGAGGAAGACACTGAGGAAGACTGACGTGACTATAGGGACACAACTAAGGACCTTCCTTAAAATCCACAACTCACTCTGCTTAATTTCTTTTAGAATTAAATCTCCAAAGCCAACCTCTGCCTTCTTTTAGCCTTTCACCCCTGTAAGAAATGTTAATCCTCCCTACTTTGCCACTGGACATCCTGTGTTTCAGGTCTTCTATTAGTTAATATTTGATCTACCAGATTTGATATTTTTCAATATTTTCACATTTGGAGTGGTCACTTTCACAGAAATGATAGTTGTAGCTTAATCTCTCTTCTCTTCTGTACATGGGCAGCAGCCTTGTTGGAAGTGGAAGCTATTGTTATAATCAAAAACTGAATCTTTGGTTGTTTTGATATATTTGATGGAGATCAGAGATTGTGTTTACTTATTTTTTCTTGTTTTGTATGTGTATGATGAAACTGCAGGGTAGGTACATATTGAGGTGTGGAAGGATACTGTCACCTCAGATGCCACAGCTATATGCTACTAAGAAACACTATCTCATCGGAGAACACAAATCTTAAGAATTCTACTTGGCTAGAATTAGAAACCACGTTTAATAGCTTAAACTAGAGAAGAATTGACATTCCATACCTGGAAAAAAACAAGAGGCAGACAGTACAACATGGCTACTAAATCATGTCCTGTGTCCCATGATCTTTCCCATTTATTCTACATACCAGTCATTAGTATGTGAGTTGAATTTTTCAAAACTGCCTCGGTTTCATAAGACAAGGACAGCTCTGTTGTTACTTTCATGTTCCAAATAAGAAGAGAGATAAAGAATGGTAGGTAAACTGGGCACATGCCATTAATCCCAGTACTCAGGAGGCAGAGGCAGGCTGATCTCTGTGAGTTCAAGGCCAGCCTGGTATACAAGAGCTAGTTCCAAAGCTGACTCTAAAAACTACAGCAAAACCTTGCCTTGAAAAACAAACAAACAAAAAGTGGTAAATAAAATGAGGCGTTCTCCCTGATAACTCAATCCCCTTTAAGAGCTCTCTCAAACCTTTCCCAAGAGCTCTGCTTATGTCTCATTAGCTACCACTATCTGCAGGAGAGGAGAGAAAACAGAGTATTTTAGTTATGCACCCTCCTAACCTCAACAAATTATTTCTCTTCGTAACAAGACGGTGAAATGGTTTCTGATAGGTACTGAATGTTTCTGCAGTAGGAAATAAAAGTCTTTGTTTGGATAATGGAAGTGGTTTACTTTACTCCACCCCAGCACATCTCTATTTCTATGCAGACATTACCCCAAGAGATTATGTATCTGAGATGGATAATAGTCAAGATACATTTAGTTCTGCTAACCCATTTTAAATCTGTGCATGCATTGACCATATTTTATAGTAATATGTTAGCTCAGCTTTATAATCCGGAGGTAGTAAGTCAGCAAAATATGACAAGTTTAAAAAGATTTTATAAATTTGAACAACTATTTTGGCCAGCGAAGTCAAATCATTGTAATTTTTCTGTTATGTATGCATCTGTATATTCATCAATATTAAATAACTATATTTTAAACCTAATAACTCTAATAATAGCTTTGATGTGTATCTACCTGAATCATTCAATATTTTATTACTGAGTAGAAGTTTCTGCTTAGCAGTGTAGCTGTCATTTAACTTCTAGCCCCAGAGTGTGAAATGTATTTGATTAATGCTGAGCTTTTGCTCTGCAGAGCTTTGGGCACTGAATGACTAATCTGAACATTGAAATATTTAGTATTACAAAAGTAAAGAGAGGTGATGTAATAAACAATGTGTATAAAGGCAGTTGAAGACAGAGAGAAACCACTTGAAACCAAATGAGGAATTGGGTAAGAGAGTCTTCCAATCTTTCTCTGTAGTGCAGGAGTTAGTCTCTCTGAAGTCTTCTTCCAGGGTCTCAGATGTGTGCATGTTCAGAGGTTTGTGATTATAGGTGGCTTGTACTTCAGGTTAAGCTCATATGTAGTCTTCAGGTCCAGTTTCACTTACTCAAAAGGTGTGTTTATCTCCTAGAAAGAAGGTGGAAGGGAGATTTCCCAGACAATAAAGTAGATAAGCAACATTTTCTTAGTTTCACCAGGTTTATGTTTCAGTATTCGGGAACTGTTAATAATTTTATATTTATCTCTAAATAAAGGGTCTTATAAGAGGAGAGAATAAGGAAACTGATGGAAAAAGCAAGCAGATACTGAAGTCTTTCTTGATCTTGAACTTTATTTATTTGCATATTGGCAATGGATAGACTGTTGATGAACTTCCAAGCTAACATATTGCAGTAAATTTCTTTTCTTAATAGCTGCTAAGCAGTATTCTTTCTGTGATGTGTTTCTGCATGCAACCAAATCTTCACTGAGCCCCTCCTCCAAATGATCATTTGCTAAGAGTAAAATCTCTCAATAACTTTGGAATACTAAAGATTTATTTATAATTTCTTGTGGAATACAATGACACAAACACCAAAGGACAAGAACTAACAAAGTCAAACTAACCCTAGCCATCTGAATGGCCTCCTAAAGCCAAGGAATTCAGTAAGTGACTTAATTAATAAGTCATTTAGAGTATATTGTGGCTATAAGGATAATGTACACAGTTTGTATTGTCTTCAGTTGACATAACCAAATACTGTGAGTGTGGTAAATTACAGAAATTGCTTTCCCATAGTTCCGGGAGCTAGAAGTATTTTTAGATGGGGTTGGATCAGTGTCTAATGGGCATTTTGGGCTTATAAGGGTATATCCTCTAACTATGACTTCATATAGGCTTTTGGTTGTTACAAGAAAAAGAAATAAAAAGAGAAAACCAAAGGTCTCTGATCTTACCTCACAATAGGACACCCAAATAGGACACAAATTCAGTGGAACTAAAGTCTCATATTTATGACCCCATTTAACCATAATTATTTCCTTAGACATACTACCCCCCCAAAAAAAGAAACCCAGTCTGCCTGTGGTTCGAGATTCAACACTTGGATTTTGAGGAGGAGAAGCATTCATTCTTTTGGAAAATTTAATTGAAGCACATAACAGGCAGTGATTTGACCTCCATTATTAGGGTAGAGTGTTTGTCACACTGCTGTTATTGAAATGTATATCTCAAGGCAACAGTTTAATGCACGAAAGGTTTGACCCATGGTTTAAGTGGTGTCAATATCAGTAGGACCTGACCTTGAGCATGAAGCACAACAGTGGAGTGCATGATGGCTCAGGAGTTAAGAATACTGAATTCTGTATAAGGGGACCCATGTTCAATTCCCAGCGCCTATGTAGTGGCTCACAACTGTCAGTCATAGTAGGCCCCAGGGATCTGATGCTCTCCTTGACCTCTGTGGGCACCAGGCATGCATGTCATGCACAAGCATGCAAGCAGACAAGAAACCCATACATATTTTAATAACCCTCCTTTCTCTCTCCACCTCTCCCCATGTTGAATGAAGGTTTCCCAGAACCGAAATAACCACACAGAAACTGTATTAATTAAATCATTGTTTGACCCATTAGCTCTAGCTTCTTATTGGCTAACTCTTTCATATTAATTTAACCCATCTCCATTAATCTATGTATCACCGCATGGCAGTGGCTTGCCAGCACAGTTTTGACATGTCTATTTCTGGCAGCAGCTCCATGGCTTCTCTCTGACTCTGTTGCCTTTCTCTCAGCAAACAGCCTACCTTTCCCAACTAGTTCTGTTCTGCCATTGCCATAGGCTCAAAGCAGTTCTTTATTAACCAATGGTATTCACAGCATACAAAAGGAAATCCCACATCACCCTACACTACTATGCATTTTTTAAAAAGAAAGATATGTGTTCAGAAATCAAAGTTGTATGAGTATCTTAATTTTGTGAATAAATGAAGTATTAGTCATGAAGAATGGTTGCTAAGAAATTGTTGTGTGATTTCTTTGAATATTTTCAAGGAAGATGAAAACATACATTCCATGAAAAGAATGAAGAATGGATNTATATATGATACTATATAATTTTGGCTCACTGTCAAGTTTCACTATATTCAGGCCCAGAAGAAAATTAGAAGTAAGATAATTTTGTTGGAAGAAAATAAGAGAGTTCTGCTCTGAAGAGCATTTTCCTGGATGAGGCTCATGTTGCCAATATGCACAGTTCTCAGTGTTTATAAGAATGGTGCCAATGGACAACTAACTTTCACATGGCCATAAACTTCTCTGATTTCAAACCCAAACATCTCCCTGGTGTGGAATTGTTAGTAAGCAAATACAAGCTGTCAAATAGCACCTTGGAGTCATACTCCACATTCAGAGCAGTGTGTGTCTGTGCACAGACCTGTTCTTGGATACACCACACTATTCCCCAGTAGCCTGGAGCACTGCATGCCTGTGAACAATCTCATTCATGGGCACACCACACTATTCTCCAATAGTCAATCTTTAGCAGGAGGGGCAATAAAACTCCAGATCTGCTTGTGTTGAAAAAAAAAACTTTTCTCAAGTTGCTTTTCTTTTCCTTATAAATTTCCCAAAGTGAGCTCAAGTTCCAATTAATTGTTAATTGACAGGAAACTGAAGCAGGGATAGGGTGCTTGGTAAGGATTTGTGTCTTAGGAGGTGGGGATGGATGGAAGCAGAGTTTCAGTAAGGATGAGAATAGCATATGACAAATGTGGACTACACTTTGAGAACATTTATTTAAAGCTGTTGCATTTCAAACAGTAGACATGAAGTTAAAGACAGAGACATAAGGAAAATAAAGAATATAGTTTCCTACAGTGCTTTCACTGAGTGGCAGCAGGGAGTAAAAATAATTGAAACAGAGTTTTGAGAAGCTTTGAACTTGGTCGATGTTTATTATTTGACTTTACTGTCTCCTTAAAGGAAAAAGGTAGAAATGCCAGCACGTTTCAATAGTGTAACTGGCTTTTACCCTAAATTCATATACATAATTCTAAATTCTGTATTAATGAACTATTAGCAAAAATATGTTTTGTGACATCTTAAATCATTCAAGAGCTCAGTTTACAAATTATAGTAACAGTGCTTGGAGTCTCTGCCATGCATTTCCAGTGCCTTATACTCTTACTCAAGAATGAAATAAAACCCAAACAGGATAAAAAGTATCATGGAAATGTTGTCCAAAACAGCGCTATGGAATAGTTTAGAAATACACTGACAAGAATTAACTGCAGGCTTCACGAGTGAGGATGCTCAAGGCCTTAATTATTTGAAGAGTTTCCTTTTATGGAGTGTCTATGTTACTGTTCTATTGCTGTAAAGATGCACCATTACTAAGGCAACTCTTCTAAGAGAAAGCATTTAGTTGCGGCTTGTTTATAGTTTCGGAGATTTAGTTCATTATCATCATAGAGAGGAGCATGGCAGCAGGCATTACAGGCGTGGTGCTGGAGAAGTTGTTGAGAGCTACTTCCTGATCTTCACAGAAAGAAAGGAGAGAGAGAGAGAGAGAGAGAGAGAGAGAGAGAGAGAGAGAGA
>LOEQ01008987.1:0-12788 GCA_001685075.1 Bramus lutescens | reverse complement strand
TTTGTCTTTCTATGGTGATTGAAAGTTTTGCTGGATATAGTTGTCTGGGATGGCATCTGTGGTCTCTTAATGTCTGCATAATGCTTGACCAAGACCTTCTGGGGTTTAATGTCTCCAATGAGAAATCAGGGGTAATTCTTATAGGTCTCCTTTTTTTTACTTGGCCTTTTTCCTTTGCAGCTCTTACTATTGTTTCTTTATTCTGTATGTTTAGAGTTTTGATTATTATGTCACAAGTAGACTGTTTTGTGATCCAGTCTTTCTGTTGTTCTGTATGCTTCATGTGTCTTAGGCATATCTTTCTTTAGGTTGGAAAAGTTTTCTTCTATGATCTTGTTAAATATATTTTCTGTGCTTTTCAGTTGGACTTTGTCTCCTTTTTCTATACATATTATTTTTAGGTTTGGTGTTTTCATGGTATCCCATATTTCCTGGATATTTGGTGTTAAACTTTTGCTGGATTTATTGTTTTCTTTAACTGAGGAGTCTATTTCCTCTATTATATCTTCAGCACCTGAGATTCTCTCTTCCATATCTTGTATTCTGCTATTTATATTTGCATTTGTGGTTCCTGATCGTTTCCCCATTATTTGTTTTTATAATTCCCTAGGCTTGTGTTTTCTTCATATTCTCTATTTCAGCTTTCAAGTCTTGAATAGTTTCTTTCATATGTTTGATTGCTTCTTTTCTTTAAGTGGTTTGTTGATGTCTTCCAATTTTTTTGTTTGTCCTTTCCTCCATTTCTTTGAGGGAATTTCTCATTTCCTCTTTAAGTGTTTCAATCATTCTTCTGAAGTTATTTTTTAGGTCATTTTCTTCTGCTTCATCTATATTTGGNTTTGTTTGTCCTTTCCTCCATTTCTTTGAGGGAATTTCTCATTTCCTCTTTAAGTGTTTCAATCATTCTTCTGAAGTTATTTTTTAGGTCATTTTCTTCTGCTTCATCTATATTTGGTTGTTCAAGTCTAGTTGTTGTAGGGTCACTAGATTTTACTGGTGTCATGTTACTCTTTGTGGTGTTGCATGTCTTCTTACCTTGTCTACTAATCATTTCCTCTAATTGGTGTAGTTGAGTCTATCTGTAACTCTGGTGATTAATCTTCCAAGTGACAGTGGATCCAGACTCAGACAGTTGCTCCTCGTGGTGCAGTCAGTGCCATGGTTCCAGTTACCCCATTGGTTGCTTCGTGTTCCTGAAGGTCACTCAGAACTCCCAGGATTTACTTGCTC
The DNA here is from genome assembly GCA_001685075.1 of Bramus lutescens. Lineage (NCBI taxonomy): Eukaryota > Metazoa > Chordata > Mammalia > Rodentia > Cricetidae > Bramus > Bramus lutescens. The sequence goes on along the minus strand of LOEQ01008987.1, from coordinate 11,558 downwards.
CCATGTAGTTTGCTGCCTCAGACCTGCTCTGGCCTAGGATGCTGGCTCAGACCTGTTTTTTATAAATGTCCCTGGTCTGGATCTTTTCCTACTGAGGTCCCTGGCTTGGGGTTGGTCCTGAAAAGGTCTCTGGCTCCAATCTACTCCTTTGGCAGTCCCAGACATGGGTGTGCCCTGACCCAGAGAGGACCTGGCTCAGGCCTACTTCCTCAGAGATCCCAGACTCATGCCTGGACCCAAAGAGGTTTCTGGTTCCTGCCTACTCCCTTGGAGGTCCTCAACTCACTCCCAGACCACAGAGGTCCTGGCTCAGGCCTAGTTTCTAGGAGGTCCCATATTCATGCTTGGACTGACAGTGGTCACTGGCTCTGGCCTACTTGCTCAGCAGTTGCTCTCCTGTAACTATTCCTGTAGAGTTCACTGTCTCATGTCTGCTCCAACCGAGGATGCTAGCTCAGTGCTCAGGGACTCCACAAATGTCCCTGGTCTGGGTCCATTCCTGCTCCCACAGAGCTCTCAACTAATACTTTTCACTCAACTATCAAAATACAAACTAGGATTTGAAAGAAAAACCATCTTAAGCCCACTGCTGTCTGTCACTCGGCGGGTATCAATGTGGCATGCATCATTGCTGCATCAACAGAACTGTGTTAGTACTACTTGGTCTTGTGCCTGGTTTCTTTTCTTTTTAAATTTTTTATTTATTTTGCCTACCAAACAAAGCTTCTCCTCCTTCTTCTGTTCCCATCCCCTCCCTCCAGCTCCTTTCTACCACCCCATCCACTCCTGCAGAAAGGGTAAGGCCCCCATAGGGAGTCAACAAAGCTTGGCATATCAAGTTGAGGCAGGACCAAGCTCCTCCCACCTGCCTCAAGAACAAGCAAAACATCCCACCACAGAAGTGGCTTCCAAAGAGCCAGCTCATGCCTGCTTTCTTGTCACACTACAGCCTTGTGTACTAGAATGTCCTTATTGACATTGGACCCTTACTTATGGCCACTCTACTCATAACCTCTGATAAGTTACCAGCTGTTTTCCCTGAAATTTTCTTGCCCATGCAAACCTGAGGATTTTTGTCTCCGACTGCACTGTCTCTCAGTGCTTTTTCAGGTTCTCACGAGATGTACAACCCATAAGAATGTCCTTGACCATTCTTCATCTCCTTTGGTGCTTTTACTTTTTTACTTAGAATTCAGTTTCTCCCAGAGGTATTTCTCTTAAAATGTATCTTTTCAATGTTTTACATTCCTTTTGTTACTTTATTCTTTTCCATTTGTTTCAGGACAACCTAGCATAATTTTATATAGCCATTTTTTATTTCGCCTTAAATGTGTCAAATTTTACAGGGTGAAAACTCATAAGAATTGGAAATTTTATTCACTGACAGGCTCAGTTCAGGTATGAAACAATCAATGATTCTTGATACGTATTTGCCAAATGAGAAAGTAAGTAAATGCATGTTTATTGCAGAAAAAATTTTAACTATAGGAAAATGTCCAATATATTTGGGAACTTAAGTTTCTGATTATTATTTGATATCAAAATGGATACAATATTTAATTTAAAAAACCTTGCTAAAATTTATTGTTTCAATCCCTGTATTCTAATAACAATGTCTACACAGGTGTCATACTAGCAAGTTCCTTGTTATGTGTTCCCATTAATGGTAAATGTAACTAGATTTTTATTTTACACAAAGGTCCAAAAATCCAAAGTGATGGTTGCCATACCAACTACATCTCAGCCCCTCAGCTCATATGAATTTTTTCTATTACTTATACCCTTTCTTAACTTTTATGCTTTAAAATATATAAAGGCAATTTGTCTGCCTTCCTACTGCTGTGGGATTTGTCTACAATTTATGCTTCAGGGCTCACTGTGGGACTGCGACAGGGCAGAGCACACAACATTTCTCTATTTTTTTTTCTGGCAATGAGAAAGATTATGTGTTTCCCTTAGTGCTGAAGTCCACCCATAAAATGATAAAAAAATAAATAAAAAGTTGATGCTCCACATTTTAAGTAAGCAAGAAACTAAAGTACTTTTATATTGCACATCTGCCTCGGTTCTCCCCAAAGCCTGCATTTTATTAAGGTGCCTTCTCCTGACATATGCGCTGCTGCTTTTTATCAGTCTTATGAGACTCCTGGCACAAATCCTCATCCTTAATCTTGCAATTCATATGGAAATTAGAGTCATACAGATTATTCTGTCTCCATGAAATGACTTCTTGTGTAGAGCTGTATTTCAGGAGAAATAATAGAATCAAATTAGTTGGATGCCATTTCTTCAGGCCTTTATGAGAAAAATTGTTGATGGCAATAGCATTTCAGGACATGAATTCCTTCTTTACATCTCTGTAGAAAACTAAGCTCCTAAACACAGTTCCAGAGTCCTTTGCTATAGCTATTGTAGTGAATGTGTCATTTTCATGGAATTATAGCACAGTTAAACAGAAAGTTGAGCAGGTCAAATTCACCAAGCTTCATAGCAACCAGACAAGGACAAGGCCACCAAAGAAGAATTTCTACCTTTTGGCAGAACACAAATTTTGGGCCAAATGCATTGGATTAACAGGTAGACTTACAGGTGTTGAACCATGGCAATGTAATTTGGCTTTGTTGAAAAGTGATGTCAGCTCTTAAAACTGAATAGCTGACCATGACCAGAACCCAAATGGTTTCCATTCTCTTACTCTCTGCTTGGTATGAGGACACATGTTCACTTTTTGCTCTTTTCACTTTGTGGAGAAAGTTCAGGCCTTTACAGGTCCATATGGAAAGTGAATCTTAGTTTTCCTCTTGGAATATAAAATAAATGAGATAATAAATTATGAACAAATTCAAGTAAAATTAATTTGCTTGCATTGTCCTCATCATAACCTTTTCATTGTATGCCGCTTACATGGGGATTGTTGCACACAAGCTTCTGTTGAGAATGTGATTAGGTATTAATGGAAACACATTATTCTAAGGTATAAAAAGCTGTTTAAAGCAATTTTAAAACCAAAAATATGTACAACTAATGGTTATTTCACTTTTCTAATTAGATAAATATTAATAATTATATATATATATTTAGAGATATATCAATTATAAACTATTTTGAATCTTACTACATATTCAATACATAAACAATTTTTTTAAAATATCCCTTGTTATCATTATCTTACATTTATAATTTATAATGAGCTGGGTTTATAAAGACATTAAATAAGGTTGACTTCACAGGAATAATATTTATCTTATTTGTATAAATATATGTATAAGTACATGCTTAACTCTAAAATTATGATGTTATACATGTTTTTTTCTGTTTTCCAAACAAAGAATTCAAGTTCTTAAGACATACAAAATGATTTTTGATATTATTGTAAGTGATAATAATTTAAAAATATACTCTATCTTTGTAAACCTGACTTTTAGAAGAGAAATGATTAGATTTGAAGGAAGGAAAATTATCTTCTCTCTAGTTCTGCTGTTCCAAATGCAGTGTGACTTTATTCAAACTATTTATCTTCTGTTATTTCAAAAGTTTTTCCTGTTTCAAAACTTCATTTAAATTCTTCTCTGGAAATCATATATAAAAGGATAATGATGGAGAAAATGGATATTGCCACAAAGTGATTGAAACTAAAGAGAAAGAAATCAAATAAGACAGTTAAGGAAAAGCAGAGATAATCTAGTTTATAGGAATAAATACACCGTCTCTTTCATGGCAAAAGTATGCATGATCCTGCTTATAAAATTGAACCTCAAGAAAACCTCCAAGGTTTTTTTTTTCAAAGCAGAAATGTAGCAGGCGGTTGCTATAAGGGCAAGGCAGAAGAAAGAGTGTTTATAATTACCTTGTGTTTTTTTCATAATTTCTGTAGGGAGCTGCTCAGGATCCTTCATGTCCATTAGCTAATGGACTTAAATAGAGTTGTTACCCACTAGGAAACTTACCACAGCCATGAAATTCTTGGGACCAGATATTTTTCTGCGTAAGCTGTTGCTCTGATGGTTAATTCTCCATGATAAATTGACTCACCCAGGTGTTCAATTAAAATGTTATCGTGTATATGGTGCAAAGATATTTCTAGGTGAGATTGACATTCAGATCGTTAGAATGACAAAGCAGACTGTATTCTCTCATGTGTGTGGATATTGTTCAATGAGTTGAAGGCCGGAGTTGAACAAAAGAGCTAACTTTCTCCTGAGGAAGTAAAACAGTCTCCTCCCAGGCTGGTGTCCAATTTGGAAAATAGTTTCTTTCCTGATGTTCAATCAAACTGTCACTGAAGTTCTTCCTGGGTCAGCTTGCCAGGTTGAAGACTGGAAATACATTACTGGTTTGTGGTCTTCCTGATCTAAACTTTCCCAACCTGTTGGCTTTCTTAGTCTTCCATTGATAGACTCATCATACACATCCAAAGTCTAGTCACTCACAAGCCCCTTTCTTATGACAGATCTCTTTATCTCTTGATGTATAAACATTTTATGATCGGTCCTATTTCTGTTTCGTGCAGTCACCAATAATGATAACTCAATCCATGTTTCTTTCCTTCCTCAAATGCAGATATTGTAGTCCCATTGTTATGGTTTTTCAGAAATGTCCTTTAGAGGGTTAGACAAAGTTGTTAGGATCCTTACACTCCAGATGTGCTAGTGCTCTCATGGCAGGCCTTATGAGCACAGTGATAAGCTGGCTCCATACAAACTGAGAGGCAATCCCTGTGAGGAAGGACGCTTTAAAGAACTGAGTATAATAGAGGGTTATTTATTTAGGGGTAGGCTCCCAGATCACAATCCTCTGCTGGAATGGGGAACAGCAACCAAATCCTGCAGCTAGAATAAAGGTCAAATGAATGCTTTACATTGGCATATATAGTATAAGAAGCCATGCCCAAGTGGTCAGATAACTTAAAGGCTACTGGTGGTAGGAATTTCTACAGCATTCCTGCCAGAGACTGATACTGCTGATACTTTGAGATTAAACTGTTATCTTCTAATACTCTCGTAAAATACAAGTTAGCTATTTAAGCCTCCCTATCTATGGCTTTTAGCTTTGTTATTAGACATGCATTCTGACTAATAACTAAGATTTGTGTAGTATCCTACATTTTAAATACATTCATCATCATCATATTACAAACTCCTTAAAAGCCTATGGAAATGATATTTTACTTTTCCCTAGGAAAGGTGAAAGAGACACAATATATGACCACATATTATTAACTGCCCTAAAATTGATACATTTAATGCCATTAGTGTTCAAGATATGGTCTATATACATAACATATCGAAGATCTCACTGATGTGAGTTTCCTTTATATCCATGTAATATTTTTGTCATCTAAAAAACAAGCCCAAATTCTGTCCTTGGCAGAAGTGTGCACACCCTTTCCTGACTATGCTGATACTAATGATAAGCAGCATAAATATGCTAGTTTCTCTACTACACTGTCAGTTACAATGGACTAGCTATAGACTTAAAAAAATAAGATGTCAACCATACAATAGATTTTTAAATTATTCTATATAGGATCAGCTCCTGACATTTAAAATTAGTGACGGGGTTTTCATCCTTAAAGATGTCATTTCCCAATCCTTTAAATCAATGTATTTTTCAATTTAGTAATCTACAGAATTAGAGAACACACACATGAATTACATTTTAAATTAACTTACAGAGTTGTTTACCAGGCTTAAAGGTAATAATTGTAATTTTGTCTTAACAATTCAGCATTTTCAGTGCAAAAATTGAAAAGGTAAATCAAGAGAAAAGTTGATACAAATCATTAATATCCTCTACACTTCTCTCTATACGTTTAGTATATCATATAGTTCTACATATATTCATTACATACACACAAACAGGCTTTGTAGAAACCATCATTAAGTTCCCCCACCCCTCACATACTTCTGCAAGAAGGAAGGAGGGAGTGACAGGGACCATGTTAGAGGAGATGTTTGGGCTAACCACATGAGTGGAGGCTATCAGTCTCTGTCAATGAGTGCTGCATACTTGGGATGAGGATCTGTCCTTCTGGTTCTTATCGGGGAAAAAAAATGAAGGAAATTTAATAAACCAATATAAGTGCCCATCCTTTTCCAGATAAGAACACGATCACAAATATAAGCTGTTCTTAACCAATGAAGCAATGATATTAACTAGGGGGATCAGATAATAGCCAACTAGCAAAGAAGTATTTTATTGGTTGTTGTTCATTATTACCTAACTCCTGTCCTGAACCCAGAAAGGGTTAAAAAGGAAACAGAGCCAGAAAACTGAAATGAAGGGGAGAAGTTCATAGTTCCCTATTTGATCAAGATCTATATAAATTTAGGATATGAAATATATTGAGATTTGTTTAATGGTACACTATATGATAACCTATGTGACTGTGAAAGAAAATTTTAGAGTTGTCAGTATAAAGTATATACATATAAAATATATACAGTATAAAGTATATACATATGAATTAGATGAAATTATTTGAAGCTATCTTAAAATTTTCTATATACTTGCCTATTAGGTATAAAAACATCAGGCGATCACAATGGTCTGATAATTTCTCTTTGTAAATTTTTAGGTTTTATATCATGTATTTTAGAGCTCTATTAGAGATGTACATGATAAGCAGTATGGCTCAGTTCTCAAAAATTTCTTCTTTTATTTGATAATATTTTTGAACATTTTTTATTTTATCTAATATTAATAAAACTACAAAAATATTCTTATTATTAATATTTATTTAAAATATCATTTTCCATTTTACTGTCTACATAATTGTGAGGTTAAATTATAAAGATCATTATATAGACTCTCATGTGTTCTTATATATACAAATGTTCTGAGCAGCTTTTATTTATATTTAGATTTATAACTTTGAGAATATATATGTATGTGTATGCGTGTATGTAACATATGTAATATATATGTGGTGGGCTGAGTAGATAACATAAGCTCCTATGTTTGAATTCTTCATCCCCAGTGGGTTGAACAGTGTGGGAATAATGAACAAGTGTGGCCTTGATGAAGGAAGTGTATCATGGGGGCTGTTAGATTTCTAAAGCCCATGCAATTGCCAATTAGCTTCTCTACCTTCTGACTGTGGATTAAAATATGTCCTTCCAGCTACTACTCCAACATTATGCCTGCCTGCTGCCACGCTCCATGCAATGATGGTCATGGACTCACTTTCAAAAACTGTAAACCCCCCAAAGTCTTTTCTTCTATAAGTGGCCTTGGCTATACACACACACACACACACACACACACACACACACACCACACATACACACACACACACTATATATATATGTAAAAACAATTAAAGAAAAGGAGGCCATAGGCAGTTAATTAGAGAAAGGGTGGGGCTATACATGGAATAGTTTAGATTGAGAAAAGGGAAAAAGATAAATGAAGTACTTATGTTTTAATTTCAAAAATTAAAACTAAATAAAAGATTTTACTTTGAATTTGATTAAATGTCCTTAATAAATGGTTTTTTTAGGTTTGGTCTTCTTTGTAGTTATCTTCTTAAATGGTTGAATTTATAGGACATGCATAATGATTTCATGGCATTCACTTATAGAAATATATATATTTCTAAATATATATATATATATACTATATATATAATTTTGTCTTCAACTCTCTAAGTTATTTATGTCTATCTCCATCCCTCTATACTTTTGACTTCACTGTTCTGTTCATTCATTTACAAATGGATTGATGTAGTTGTTCGGCTGCAAATCTGTATTTGTGTTCACTTCAGTAATCTCTTCTGAGATTATTTCAATTGTACAACTTGGTTAACTTGATTTCTAGTTTATTAACCCCTTTTTACAGTCTTCATTCAAAGTCATCCAAAGATTCATTAATTCAGAAAATTTGATGAATGTCACAGTTCTTCCTTGTTGTATTATCTATTCTTTCTACTGCTCACATTTTTAAGTACCTAAAAATATTTCTAATATGATTTTAAAAGTCTTAGTTTCTTTGGAGCCTATTGTCATAATTGTTTCCTGTTTAGTATGAGTTTTATCTTTCCATTTCATTATATGACTAATAATATTGTCTAGTGTTAGACATGTGATCATGGTTTTATCCGTAAGAAATCAAGATTATTAATTTGATTTGTTTTATTTTGTTTTAGAGAAATTGGCATTGCTGACAAAGCCTGATGGGCTTATTATCATTATTATTTTTTGTGTGAAACATGTAGTTCATGAAATTCAATAACTATGAACTTCAAGCATAGTAATAAGTTTAATACATCATATTTAGAATTAAAGTAGTGAAAATTACATCTAAAAAAGTCAACAAAAATCATAAATCTCAGGGAACACTTAAATGATAACAAAAATCTACCAAGTAAGACAGTCAGTAGAACGATGTAACAACAAATATACATCTTTGAAGGAATCAAGGGAGAGGGTGATGGGTAATTTTAGAGGTATCAATATTACAGTGAATCAATCAATGATATGTAGGCATCTTTTCAGCATTTATCTTTCCTACTAACTCCGAGCTTCTTAGTTTAAGCATGTATCACTCTTCTTCTCTAAGGTATTTTAATGGTACATAGAGCACACATGGAACAGGTTGAATATACTAGCAATATAGAAACTTCAAGAACAGCCTTTTGCTCATGATTCAAACATTTTTACATTTATAACCTCAAATGCCTTAATGTCTTTTAGTAGATGTTTGTATATAAAGGAAAGGCTAATATTTCTTTGTTTCTTTTATTTGAGGTCATGTATTTATATTTTCAAACTTACTTAATTTAATTTATGTTGATTTACTAAGGTCTTTAAAAGTGAACAGCATCAATTTTTTATATTGATTATTTCCTCATTTTTTCACAGTTGGCTATCTGCCAGTCAATATTTTACAGTTTTGTTCTGTTAAATTTTACCATACATAAGGTAAAGATTTATTTTCCTTCTCAATGTTTTCTTTTTTATCATAAAGGATGTCCTTGATCTTCCCAAATGGCAAGTCCTTAATTACATACCTGGTGTACTAGTTTTCCCATTGTTGTCCATTTTCCTCTTAATGGCTCATAGCACCCCTGTCCTCTGGAGAAATGTTGTCTACAGATCTTTGACCTGGAAAACCACAGCTCCATAAAATAAAGGAGAAGGCTATGGTCATTAACTGACCAAAAGAGGAACACAAAAGTGTAAAATACTGATATTTCAGGGTGCCTAAGCTCATTCAACAGCTCACCCCAAATTCCCCATTTGATCACAATGAAGTTTCACTTCAAGTGAAAACAACTATTTTTTACCTCTTCTCTATCCTCTGCTCCTTTTAAGTGCACACAGTGGCACATAAATTGCAAGCATTTGGTACTTGCCTCAAGATCTTCTCTAGTCAATGGATTCTGAAACACTTCAGCTATAAACTCATTTCTTTTTCATTTAGGCCTTTACTTGCTGTTATATACTCTAAAATTCTGTATCTTACTGGTAATATTGTATTATTCTTATTACAAAGTCCTTTCTCTGTGGGTCATACTAATCATTTTTAACACATATTGCTATGGCAGTAAGTGAATTAAGCTGATATACCTTTAAGGGGATGACTGAATATATACTGAAATTCTATCAAGCCACAGAAAAGCATGTAATTCTAGCTGAGATGAAATACATGAGTTATTGGACAATTGAACTCAGGAAGGAACCAAATATTCAAACAACAGAACTCTTGTAGAAGGAGAGCCACTTGTTCATCCTGGCTGCCCAGCTACGTTAGCCCCAAAATAATCACTGCTTAGCCCATTAGCTCTAACTTCTTATTGGGTAACTCTTAAATATTAATTTTACCCATCTCCATTAATCTGTCTATCACCACAAGGTCGTGGCCTACCAGGCAAATTCTAGCACATCTATCTCTGGCAGTGGGTCGATGGCATCTCCTTGACTCTGCTTTCTTCCTCCCATAATGCAGTTCTGTCTTCTCCACCACCCTAAGTTCTGCCCTATCAGGCCAATGCAGTTTCTTTATTAACTAAAAAAAGCAACACAAAGACAAAAGCACCTCTGACACCATTTTCCCTTTTCTGTTTAAACAAAGAGGAAAGCTTTAACTTTAACATAGTAAAATTACATATAACAAAACAGGCATCAAGGAAGAACTAGTTACAATATCTATATTTACTTTATATTTTACCATCACTAAGGAAAACTATAATTATAACTACAAATTCTTCAACTCCATCAAAGACTCCAGAAGGATATAATTTTGCCTAAGTAAACAGGAAGTGCATTATAAACAACTTCCAAAACTCTAGAATTGACAGAGACATCTCACTGCCTGGACAGTCACCCAAAGTTCTTCTGTATTGTTGGGGCATTCATCTTCAGCCTACAGGCCCATAGTATCCAGCAGATTTTTTCATGAAGCAGTAAATTTCAAAGACAGTTCAGTCACTTTCTTCTATATCCTATGGAATGTCTCACAGACTCTTTCATGAAGCACAACCCCAAAGGATCATCTCATCTTTAGGCAAGTTCAGCAGTCATTTTTCTGTGGGTGCTGCATGTCCAGTTCAACAGTACAAGCATGGATAGTTTCTTGCCCAAATGACTGAGGAGCTTCTTTGATGCCCATCTTCCTCTCAAAGCAGTTGGTGCTGCCAGGAGCAGATGTATCTCACTGTCATGAAAAGGCCTAAGTTCTTAAGTATTTTAAATGCCATATTTTGAAGGTCTCTGAAAGATTTGAAGAATACCTTTTTAGCTGAAATATATCTCTATATATCTGGGCAACCAAAGAACATGACTACAATCTTGATTATTATAAATGACTATCTAGTAACCTATACTTGTAAATTATACATTATATTTTCAAATGAGCTACACAAACACAATACATTAATCAAGGTCAAAAATACATAAACATGTAGAAAAATTGATCTTAAATTTGTATCTATAAACCAAAATTCATACCAATACAAATTATTTGTATCAATATCATATCCCCTTTTAAATGTACAAGAACATTTATAAACAATATTTGGGAATATGGGCATAGTTTTGTCCATAATGCTTCCTGCTGTTTGGGGTGCCATTAATCAGGTCATTCATGGTGTATCTTGTGTGCTAGGTTCATATCAGTCAGCAGTTGGGTGAAGTAACTTTTTGAGGGTGTTCATGGCAACCCTTCAGGAGGACATAGTCTATCAAACCATATGTGTCTGAAAGTATTTCACAGGTCCTCATCTTCTCTGTAAACAAAAGAAAAACCTCTTTTCCAAAGCAACACATACTTAGACTCAAATTTTGGAATCAAGACACCTTTAGAACATATATGCTGGTTTAACTTAGATGCCCATACAATGAAATGTCTCTCTGTACTTAGCTCCTTCACAGTCAAAAAATTCAAAGAAAACACAATAATACACATAATCCACTCTCTGTGAATTTTCCATCTTTGTGTGGCTTACTTTACTTTACTCCCTTTAATCTATGATTATCTGTACTCTGTCTCTTTAAAGACTTTACTTTTGTAAAGCATTAACTTTATTTTATGACTCTCTATACTCTTTTTCTTCTCTC
>LOEQ01008986.1:25887-48180 GCA_001685075.1 Bramus lutescens | reverse complement strand
ATTGGTGTGTTGTTATTTCGGGGTATAAGCTAGCCGTGCGGGAGCCGGGCAGGACGAAAAGCAGGGCCTGCTCCCTCATTACTACAGTGCTCAGGATACCACCCAATTTCTTAGTTGATTTCCTATTACCTGTAAGCCAAGATGTAGTCAGTATCATGCCTGCCTACATATGTCATGCTTCCTGCCATGATGAGAATGGACTGAACCTCTAAAACTGTAAGCCACCACTCCAATTAAATGTTTTTCTTTATAAGACTTGTGTGGTCATGGTGTCTCTTCACAGCAATAGAAACCCTAAGTAAGACAGAGCCACACAGTTATAATCAAGTCTCATACATTTAAAGTAGAGGTGAGCATCTGCTCGCATGTGCCAGGCACTATCAAGATACTTGGAGCAGCAGTGAATAGAGTAAAAACACTGTCTAGACATTGCTGTGTAGTCACATGAACATCTGGGACAGTGGGTTTACAACTGTCTCATAGTTACTGTGTAGTCACATGAACAGACCAGGATGTGGGTTTGAAAGGAACAAGTTCTCTGGAAAGACATCAGTGCCAAAAGGAGTGAGGGAGTGGTTGCTACACTATCAGTTACCATGGTAGCCAGCATCCAACACCACCTTCAGTGCTTCCTGTTCCCCAGGACTTAGGGGCTTCCTAGCCTTGGGAAGCAGGGACTCACCAAGGTGTACAAGGTTGCCCCATGAACCAACAGGATAGTACATGATTTAATGTAATTTCAGAACATAGCTGACATCTGTGCAAGAAAAACAAAACAAAAAACAGCTCTAATTTCAATGGAGATGAGATAGCTTATTCTGAAACTAAGTATGAGTGACAATGGCCCAGGAACACAATTGTAGCTTACCTCAAATTCCATGTTCCAATGTGGAAGCAGTGTCATTTATGTAGTAAAAATAAAGAAAATCATGAATTAAGACACTTTTTAAAAATACACTGGTGGAGCTGGGTGGTGGTAGTGCATGACTGGTGGGACTAAGAAGCACTAGGGAGGCAGAGGCAGGCAGATCTCTGAGTTCAAGTCCAGCCTGGTCTACAGAGTGAGTCCCAGGACAGCAGAGCTACACAGAGAAACCTGTCTAGAAAACAAAACAATCAACCAAACCAACCAAAAGCAATCAAAAACAAAACCAAAAGCACTGGTGGAAACATTAGGTAGGTGGATTGAAGCAAGAGAGAGGAAACACATGCTATGGCCCAGATGCTATCTGAGGACATCCTTAGGTTTCATTAAGTCAATATATTTCAAAGGATGGTAGGTCAGATAAAGAAGTGGTAAGGACTAGCTATGGAGGAGGCGGACTGTAGCAAGGGAAACTGAGTACTTCTGGGTCTGCAGGATTCCAACCTCTGCATAATCAGAGAAGTTCCGTTCAGTTGATCAACTCTGTGAGTAACAGAATCAGGTTCAGTGGAAGGTACAACCTCCTCTGGGAACTTTTGTTCACATTGATAAAAGCCTTTTTCTTGTCCATGTTAGCACATCTGTCGGTGTCTTTGTTCAACCTCATGTTTGGACAGCCATGTTCATGAGACTATGGGTGCAGCTTCCCTAGGAGACACAACAGTAATCAGAAAGAGGCTGTAAATTTGAAAGAGAGTGAGAAGGGGTATATGAGAATTTTAGAGAGAGGAAAAGGAAGGGGAAATGATATAATTATGATCTCAAAAACAACTCCTTTTAAATCCTTTGTGACTACTCCCTTACTTGTCCTGTGTCCACCGCTATAGGGAGAACCAGCTGCCACATCACAAAGACACTTATGCAGGGCCCTGGAGATACTGCTGCCTTCTCAAGACTGAGCCTCCTGCCAGTAGCCACAAGTAGCACACTTGGTCCCAGGGTCAATAGGGTATAAAGCAGGTCAGTCCCAAACATGCCAGTCTGGCCTGTGTCATGTTCAGCAAGAAGTCCCATAAAAGACCACCAGTCACGTATGCAATAAGAAAGACCGCTTTATTATAATTCCAACAATTTGGGGTGGCACAGGGCAACAGCAAGAGAAGCTGAAGGGGAATGCCAAGGAGGGGAGGTTAGTCTGGGGGCTGATTAGTGGGCTTAAACAAAAAGTTTATGGGTTGTTATACGATTGGCTGGCAGCTCAGTGACTAGGTGCTTGTTGGCTGCAGGGCCCGAGAAGCTAACTTTAATTCTCTTAAGTTTGCACAAGACTTTGGGGCGCCCTCTGGTTGGCTGCCCTGGGTTGTGACTTTTCCGAGAATTACTTGCTCAGCTCCAGCTGGTTCCAGTAAACTGAAACTGTTCAGGTGGAAGCTTCTCCCAGCCCCTGGCATCCAAATATCCAAAGAGTCTGGAATGTTTAGGTGGAAGCTCCACCCCAAGCCCCTCCCCATCTCTCTCCAAACCCTGCAGCATCTCAGAAAGCCCACCAAATGGTGACCCCTTCCCCACAGATGCTCAAGACCACTCCCACAGGGTATATAAACTGCACCCCAGAAAACAGACATCTGGTTTTCTGGGGGGAGCTGGAAAGCCATCGGGAAGCATTATATCCATGAAACCTGGACTTTTCCTAATTTGGTTTGATTTGGATTGTTGCTTCGTCAGAGAGGCTTACTGGGGTACAGAAACGTTTCAGAAACTAAGGCCTGGTCCCTAACAGGGGCCATTAGAAACCTGTCATGGCTCTGGTCTGGCTCTTTGGCCCTCTCAGCCAGCTGTTCTAAGAAGCCGATTCAGCAACAGCTGTAAGAAACACTTGTAACCTTCCTAAAACAGGAAAATGTGATATTTCATTTGTTTTAATAAATAAAACTTGCCTGAAGATTAGAGACCAGATAGTGGTAACCACACCTTTAATCCCAGCAACCACGCTAGTTTGCCATAGAAACCGAGCAGTAGTGGCACAGACCATTAATCCCAGCCCTAAAGAGGAAAATAGGATGAGAAGACAGCTTTCAGTAAGTCTCATTCTGAGATTCCTGGGGATAGGATCACCATTTTGAACAGAGGTAGAGGTAAGAGCCAGTGGCTGTTTTGCTTTTCTGGTTGAACCCCAATATCTGTCTCAGGGTTTTTATCAACGGTGCTACAGGGAGATGAAACCCAGCATGGGGCAGGATTCTTAGGATGAGAGATGGGAAATCAAGCTGGAAGAAAGCTGTACACATCAGCCTTGTTAACTAACCTTTCTCTTCCTAGTCATTTTGCCTCTTGTAATTTTTTTTTCTGTTGGCTTAGCAGCCGCACATGAATCTACTGATGTTTTAATTATCATCTGTGACCCCACAGCCCCACAGTCAACACCCAGCTGGCCAGGCCACTTAGGCCGAGGTCTGGAGGGCCTTCCAGTCTTGTGCCAGACTCTGCCAAGACTGCAGGTTTAAACTAAATCTCTGTTGTTCTATTACCTATCAAGAAGTCGGAAGTCAGATGGAGCGAAAACCTGTTAGATCAGAGGAGCCAAGAAGCAACCAACTGACCTTGCTTTTTGGCTGGAGACCCAGCAAGAGACAGGTCTCTGCACTAAACTCCAGTCCCCGCCCTTTCCTTTCGGTGTGTCCTCTCTATTCAAATTGCTGGCTTCTCTATAGCCAGTTCCAGTCACCTGCTCTGCCCTGAGTCAAGGTAAGCTTTATTCAAGTCTTGGAGTGTCACTGGAATCAAATTGCCACAACACCCTTGCCTTGTCTCCTTTTCCTCACACACTTACTGGTTGTCTTACTGGTTCCTAGTCTATTACTGTGAAGAGACAGCTTGACCAAGGCAACACAGGACAGGAAGCATTTAATTGGGAGCTTGCTCAGTTTTAGAGGGTCAGTCCATGATCATCATGGCAGAGAGGCATGGTGTTGGAGCAGTAGCTTTACATCCTGACCCAAGGGCAGCAGACACACCTTGGGGCCTGGTGTGGGCCCACCACCAGTGACACGGCTCCTCCAAAAGGGCCACACTTCCCAACTCTTCCCAAACAGGTCCCCATACTGGGGACCAAGCATTCAAATATGAGCCTGTTCTCATTCACTCAAACACACTGGCATTTGTTCAACAGCTCAAAAGTATCTTTGGTGTTTGTCCAATGACTTAGAATAGCTTTTTTTTTCTTTTAAGACAAACCTGCCTGCCTCTGCCAGGATTAAAGGTGTATATAAGGTACACCTTAATTTAATTCTTACCTCTTGCCTGTTTTTTTGGTGAGCACTCTATGCCATGCAAAACGTAGTCACTAAGTAGGTGTGGTTTCTCCTGTTAACGTGTCCCCACTGTATCTCAGCACACCCCCCACCAAAACCTCTAGCACCAGACAGTATAGGTGCAATTTTCCCTCCCATACAAGAGTGGGGCCACTTTGGAAGTAGATTGTCCAATCCCAGTCAGCCCTTTGGATGACTAGCAGTCAGCTGACCAGTTTGTTTCTCATATATGTGCTTCTCCTTCTACCAGGTGAATTCCAGAGATCAAACTCAGGTTTATCAGGCTTGGTAGAAACTGCCTTTACCCATTGGGCCATCTCATTAGCCCCAAATCTTACTAAAATTTAAGGTCCTACAAAAATCCAATAGAAAAATATATGCCACCATAAACCATAAATGTAATCTGATGAGTGTCATCTCCGTATTTCTAAAGTGTTAGAAATGCTTGGATCTTCAATGTGCAGACAGCAATCTCTTCTGATGGCCAGTTTGGAGAGCCCATCCCTAGTGACACGCCTTCTCCAACAAGGCCACACCTCCTAATCCTTCCCAGACAGATCCACCAACTGGATACCAAGGATCCACATATATAAGCTTATGGGGTTTTTGATTCAAACCACTACAGTCTCCACCTTCCTATGGGAGTCAGCCTATGTAGCATCTCCCCATCAGCTGCCTGACTTCATTCTATCTGTTCATCCATTTTATTTTGTTTTCTTAGGCAGAGTCTAAGGCTGGCTGGTCTCAAACGTGTAGCAGTCCTCCTGCCTCATCTCCACAGTGCTGGGATATTTTAGTTTGTTTTTGTTTGTGAGACAGGTCTAACTAGGTATCCTAGGCTAGCCTGGAACTCATTATGTTAACTAGGCTGGCCTGAAACAGACAGAGATCTGTCTGCCTCTGCCTTTTAAGTTATATGATCTAATTATTTATATATGTCAAGGAAACCAGTAATGATTTTTTTTACTGAAATAGAAATTCTCTCCAATCATCCTTATGCTGGAAACTTATTTTTTATAGTTAATTATATCCAATATCAATAAAGTGAGGCAAAGCATTCCTATTTATTTATAGATACACACTCTACTGGATTATTTATCAAACCAGTATCTTCTATATCATTTTCCTGCTATGTAAAAAATATTCTGACCTCACAAGAGGGAATAAAAGTATCCCCAGATTATAATTAATGTAGACAGACCTCTGTGTACTTCTTTGGGACTGAACAGCTGCGGGACCAGGCAGGACAGAAACCTCTATCAACACGTGTATTTAAAATAGCACTGCTTACTTTGCTACAGAAAGGTTGTCTTGGTGCCAGGACATTAAAATAAGGAATAGAAATAAACCACACAATGAGCCAAGTCTAAAATGATCTCTTCATTTTTAATTTCTTGAAAGGCAAGTTCACAGCACACTCCAAGCAATGGTTTGAAAATGACTATGTCCAGAATGAAAACAAAGTTTTAAATTATTGTTTCAAGTGAATTCTCTGGAATTTCTGTACAGCCAATAAATAATTAATCATCATTTAAATCTTTGTTGCAAAGTAGCAAACATCTCAGAGTGGGATGAGTCACTTAAAATCACATTCCACTGAAATGCAACTAAAAGCAGCATAACAGAAACAAAAATAGTCCTAGAAAAAACCTATTTGGCATTTTAAAATAATGTTAAAATCTTTCAAACAAATTACATTTATATTTTTACTCTTTATAACCAGACAGAGTTAGGCTGTGTAGTGGATCCAACCTGACTCCTGGAAATGGGGTAATAAAGAGGCTAATAAAGTAAGAGCGAGCAACCCATGTCTTCCAAAACACTGTTTTTTTCAGAGCAGAGTCCAGCCAGTGTAAGGACATAAACAGGCCAAACGGCTTGGTGAGTTGGGTAACAAGCACACAGCTTATTGAACACCTCTCATTACTTTGCTCTATTTCTCTGCAAACAACCA
Organism: Bramus lutescens; assembly: GCA_001685075.1. Lineage (NCBI taxonomy): Eukaryota > Metazoa > Chordata > Mammalia > Rodentia > Cricetidae > Bramus > Bramus lutescens. The sequence continues at coordinate 42,050 of LOEQ01008986.1, read as the reverse complement.
GCAATCAATATGTGAACAATTTTAGGAAACTGTAAACTGAAATTTGTTTCATTGCCTTCTTAAAATGTATCAAATATGATTCTTATATTCTGTCCTTCCAAATATTTTGCATTTTCATTAAAATGTAGATGAGTTACATCCCAAACAACCTAAATGAAGAAAATCCAAAAGTTAAATTTTAGTTAGTTAAAAAATCCTTCTATACTTATCTTTCAGAAACCTGGATATGAGAAATGTGGAATTCCATACATTTTCATGACATACCAATAAAAGGTACATTGCTTATATCTATTTCCACCATCCATTCTGAAGCCAGATCCCTATTTCTACCACCCACTAGGGGTCTTTAAAATCGCAGTCACAGCCTGGAAGAGAAGTTGAGAACAAGAATGACAGCATTTACAGAAAGATGCAACAGAAAGCTGGAGGTGAGAGGAGTACGGCGCAGCCAGCAAACCTCCCCATCAACGCCTCACAGCTCCCCACGCCCAGAAATACTCCCTACACTGAAAATTTCTCATCATGAGTTGTGTAAAATCCAAACTCCTTCAAACAGACAGCTATACCTGTTAAAGAATATTATCCTTTTTGTGAGATGAGAGGTAGTGACATTTTATTCTTTCAATGCCAAGTTAAAAATTCCACACATCTGGCACCTGGGTTACAAGTGGTAAGCGCAGGAGCAGCACTGTCCACTCCTGCTTTGGTATTTAAGTCACCCACACTCATTGGCTATTGGCAGCTGGCGATCACTACTGTTGGTGGAGAGCAGGGGTACTGGTGCTATTCTGTAAACACAGGTGGACCTCCGTCATCTTTCAGAAACAAGGCTGCTTTCCTTCTGTTCTTCTGAAGATGATCTTCATTCATTTTCTCCAAAGCTTCTATCTACAGAACCAATACATTGAATCCAGTCATCATGTTCTGACTTTACATGTATGTACCTAACCAAAACAACCAGTGGCGTTTTTCTTCTCTAACACTCGGCCATTCCTAATGATGCTGGTCTTGAATTAGAATTTCTCTCTATTACCTCCCTTCTTCCTCTCCCCACCCTGTCTGTGCCTGTGTGTGATGTGTGCAAATATACCTGTTTACCAGGGTTAGTGCTGAGCGTATTCGTGAAGTCAGGAACTCTGTAAAGCTTCTATTCAGCAGTGTCTACACCAGCAGCGGACTGAGCTACCAGCTTTCTGCCACTTCCTGTCTGGCCTTAGGCTCCTCCAGAGCTTGGCCAAACTCAAGTCACACACAGGAATTCCAGAACAGACTCTAACTACTCTCTGCTTTGTGGGTAAAATGCTGGGAATAATGAGATACTATTAAACACACACACACACACACACACACACACACACACACACACACAATGTTATGTGGATATATATATATTTAAACACAGCATCTCACCATGTATCCCTGACTGGCCTAGCTCTCTCTATACACCAGGCTTTCTGCCTCTTTGTTTCTGTGGCTCTGGCACTATAATGAAGGCATATACCTACATGTGACCACTTCTAGCTTAATATGTTCTGCTAAGAGAAGGTAGTCCTTGAATTATTCTTTTTATATTACACAGGGTGTTCCCCAGTCACCTTCCTCACTCTTGCTACAGGAGAAGTAAGAGCGAGCTGGGAATGAGCTGTTGCCCATCTCTTCTTTTTAGACCCCTGGCATGGAACACACTATGTACTAATAGGCCATGCTGCCCTGGAACTCAGAGATCTTTCTGCCTTTGCCTCCTGAATGTTGGGATTAAAGATGTGCACCACACCCAGCCTGGTGGCACCCATTTTAGCCAAACTCTGATGAACTCTGTGAAGATGTGTTTAGGGGGTGTGTGTGTCAGGGGAGGGGGTAAATTTCACGTCTGAAAAGAACCCATGTAGAGAGAAGGAAGATCCAATTTGGGGGAAGAGTGTCAGGCAAGCCCTGAGCTCCTCTGGGCAGCTCTCTAGCAGCAGCTGCAACAACAACAACAAGAAGCAAAGAACTCACCTCAGCTAAGAAATCAGCTTCATTGTCTGCTAAGATGTTCAAGCCAGAAACAGCATTGAAGAGCTCCCACTCATTGAGGGCTTCCTTTACTCCTCCATTCTGGAAAAACTAGCAATGACACGTAAACGGTCAGAACATCGACAAGGTTCTCACAGGCTAGCATGCACAAGCTGCACTACACTCCTTCACTATTTTTTAGCAGCCACTGAGGTTTCCCTCTCAAGGTTAACTAGCCCAGGCTCTATACAACATTGTCTGTCTTCAGTAACTCTTCCACTTCCTGGTACCTCCTCTTCAGTTATACGCATGGTGCCCTGTGTACAATGACTGCGGACAGATGCCATGCAGTCACCAAATGCCATGACTTACAATTTTTAAGCAGGCGCACAGGTCAGCTACAGTACAAAGTTACTCTCTCACTAGATCCGCTGCTCGCAAGTCCTTTCCTTTAGAAATGGGAACCAGACGGGACCTAACTCTGTGTTTAGGGAGAGAATTTCAAAATGTTTTCCCTCTACCTTGAAGTGACAGTAAGCAGACAGGGGACACTGTCCCACTGAGGAGACTGTCCTCGTCCTAAGAACAGGAACGGGAGGAAGTATGCAGGCTTGCCACGTTGCAGCTTTGGTTTATGCATTACACATGCATTAAGTCTACTCCTTAAACAGCAGCAGACAAACCAAAACTTAATCTGTTAGAAATGGAGGCCACGTGAGTCATGGACTCAAGAGTCTATGAATAAGTCAATTCTGAAAAATTCTTATCTCCTTACCATGAAGGCAGCTGGTATTCCTTCAATTTCTACAATTATAGTTTTCTTGGGAGAAAAATATTTGAACTTGTTACATCCTTTAGAAGGCAATGCTTTACACTTACCTGTGAAACATTCCTACAGTCCCGGAGTAAGAACTCCAGGCCATGAGGATGGGTTGGTTCTACAGACTGGCTGACGTCAATTAACCAGACCTAGTTAACACAAAGCACAGACTAATGGATTTACACAAACTAGTTTACACCAGAAAATATCCTTGCATATTAACTGAAATGTGCCCCTTACCTTTCCAGCATGCCACAGCATGTTGTACTCACTGAGGTCAGCATGCACAAGGGTACATTCCTTATATAATTGCTGCATCAGCTGTGAGAAGGGAAATGAAGGCACAGTTCTAATATTCCTCTATTAAATCAATTAAATTACTAATTAAAATAAATGTGTCAACAAATACTTCCCAGAAAAACAAGTTAAAAACCTATTTCCTAGGTGACAGTGATGCCTCTAATCCCAGCACTCAGGAGGCAGAGGCAGGCAGATCTCTGTACGTTTGAGGTCAGCCTGGTCTACAGAGGGAGTTCCAGGACAGCTAGGGCTATACAGAGAAACTCTATCTTGCAAAACAAAACAAAACAAAAAAACATTAAAAAAAAACAATAACAACAAAAAACAAAACTCTTCCTTCCTTTTGTATTTATTTTTGTTTTGATCACACTACTCTGAACCCAAAGATGCACACACGCATTCTACAGCTGAGTCATAGCACAACCCAAACCCTTACTTGCCTCCTCTTTCTCCTACAATCCATTGCTGCTGCACTTCTGTTGCTGTATTAGCAGTGTTTAGGAGAATGACGAATAGCAGGAGACTGTCAGAATGCATATGTGCCATTTTGCTTCCTTGCTGTGACAGTTGAATCAGGTTCAGATTCCAATGGCACCGTTACCTAACCATGGTACCAAAGCAAGCCGCTTCCCTCTATAAAAGGACAAGTATCCCACCAGACCTCCATGGAGCATACACAATTTCAAGTGAAAATATATTTATTATTTCCTGCTAGTGATGGTGGAAGAGATGTTCTTGTTTGTGAGCCAGTGTATTGGTATGTAGCCTAGGATGGTCTTAAAATCATGAACTTTCTGCCTTAAACTCCCAAGTGCTGGAATCCCCAGTGTGTAGCACATGTAGGTTCCAGCCTTTTCAATTAAGCAGCATCATATACTCATGGTTAATGACGACCCCTACCTCTCCATTTGCCAAGGTTGGTTTGCTACCTCTAAAAGGACTACACAACAAAAGCTCATCACTTCATCACTTTCCCAGCCCCCCACTGGCCAAAACATCCAGAAAAGGGTTTCTTTTCTCACTGTTCTCACAGCGGAAGGTGGTTTAACCTCTTTAATTGTATCTCTTGTGTTCATAAATGTATACATGTGAGGTATAAATAAATTTACATGCATGTGAATCCAGAGGTCTATGTCAGGTGTCTCCCCCTATTGCTGTCCACCTTCGTTCTTGAGACAAGGTCTTGAGACCTGGAGCTCACAGATTCAGCTAGACTAGCTGGCCAGCAAGCCCCTGGGATCCTCCTGCTTTCTCCTCAGGGCTGGGTTAAGGCACACACCATAATACTGGCTTTTTACAGGGATATTAGGGTGCAAATTCAGTCTTGGGCTTACACAGAAGTATACTGGTTTTAAATACACTCCCTGCAACAAAGTTCCCTGTTTGCATTGCGACCAGAAGTGCTGTGATGAAACCAATGCTGAGGATATCTGTACCACATCTTAATAAATTATTGGATAGTATTTTATATTCACATTAGCTGCTCCGTGTAGACACTGTGTGACTCACAAACACAGCAGAAGAGGTATGAAAGCACTGAGGACATTTTCTTAAGCTGCAGGCTTCAAATTTAATCCAGATGTTCCTAAACACAAGTAACTCAAGACTCCTGACATGGGCTCTCAGACTGTAGTCCCTGCACCCTGCTACCGTCACTCCCTATCAGCTTCAGTTTTCATCACTTCACCATCATGATATCATCTGCTTTCCTCTGCCTTCTCAACAGGAGCTGTAGACCCTTTCTTTTCTTTTTCTGTTTTTGGTTTTTCAAGATGAGGTTTCTCTGCGTAACCCTGGCTGTCCTGAAACTCTAGATCAGGCTGGCCTCAAATTCATAGATCTACTTGCATCCACCTCTCAAGTAAGTGCTGGGATTAAAGGTACTCAACACCACGTAGGCCCTTTCATTAGGGCTAAAGAACCAGAACCGTAAGTTATAGGGAGTCAGACAGACAGAGGGATTCCATCTGCTACACTTGACTGAAGAAGTTCTGTGAAAAACGGTTTCACATTCTAAGAATGAAGCTTGCTTTGGCTCCATGAATATCTTAAAGTTTTCTTAAACTATTCAACAATGGCCTTCAACTTGCAATCCTTTAGCCGTAACTGCCCAAGTTGTAGGATTACAGGCAGCTCTAGTTTTTTTAAAAAGATTATTTCTGTTTACTTTGTGTATATTTGCGAGTTCCTGAATGCACTGTATATGCATCAGATCCTCCGGAACTAGAACTACAGGTGGTTGTGAGTCACCTGACTTTGGTGCAAGGAAGGGAACCTTGTCTTCTACAAGAGGGGCATGTGCTCTTGATAATCTCTCTAGTGCCACCCCCCCTTAGACAGTGTCTTCATATACAGTCTATTTGACTGAAGCTTAATATGTAGACAAGGCTGGCCTCGAACTTGTGACCATCCTCCTGTCTCTGTCTTCTCAAGTGGACAGGTGTACACCACCATGCCTGTCTAAAAGACAACTTTAGCATCAACAATCCTTCATAAAATTCTGTTTATCCTTCTTACGCTTCAAAAATACGATTCCATAATTTTAAAAAATTATTACCATTAATAAGATAGGTTCTTGTGCTATGCTCCCCAGGTTGGCCTTGAACAGCTGGGTTCAAGTCCCTCAGCCTCCCAAATAGCTGGGACTACAGGTACACTCTAACCTGGGTGGGAGAAATGTATTTACAAGTCAGTGTATAAAAGCTATAAAGGCACAACTTACATGGAGAGTCTGATAGTAGGCGTCCTTCATTTCTTCACTACTAAGTTTCACTTCTTTTAATTTAGGGGCTGGAACTTGATCATGGCCAATGAAAGACATAACTAAAATATGCTTCTTAAGTTGTACAACTGTTGGACAAGGAATTCCAGCCTTCTGTATTCTGTATAGAAAGAAAAGAAGAATATAAAGATCAGAAGGAGAAAACATGCCATTAATTCAGCAAACAGCTAACTAGGGCCTCTGCTGAGCTGACACTACACTGTACACAGGAGATATGGGAACAAAACCACTAAGATACAGCCCACTGGTAGGACAGCTGACAGGCGGCACGGCATGGTGTAAAGGCTGGCACAGGTGTGGCGGGTGCCCTGCCTGCGCTGGGAGTCTCCAGAGAGACTGTTCAACACAGAGCTTTCATACAGATGACAGGATATCTGGGCAGATGACACCTTCGTTTGCCTTGAGTGTCAATGAAGAAGGAAAATGGCTTTGCATTACAAAGTATGAATTCTGGCTCAAAGTATGGAGATGCTTTCTGACAAAAGCCTTGGGAAGCACTAGGAAGCCACAGCCTTTGTTATTTCTGTAAATCAGCTCAAAAGACAGCATGGGTCTCAACCTGGCTAGCAGTCCTGACACAAAGGGAATCCCAAGGGCACCTGCAGCACCGCTGCTTTCTTTACCTTGTAAGATTGTGCATTTCTTTCTCTGCCCACATGCGGATGATCTTACGTGGATTTAGTTTACTGAAGCGATCTTTAAACCTGAAATCATCTTTAATGTATTTGTCACGATTCTTAAACTCATTAAGGGTTGTTTTAAATACCTTGATGGCACATTCAGTTGGTATAGCTGTACCATCTTCCTTGTCATCCTCCAGGCTGAAAGGAAGAAGAACAAAGCCAGCAAGTTACCGGCTGGCGCACAGTGAGCTGGTCTCAGACTCCATTCTACTAAAGCATGCCTACTTTGTTTCAAACTGTCATCCTATTTTGTCTTTATAAAAAAAAAAAACAAAAAAAAACCCTTCAAGTTTTATTTTAATAAAGCATTAGGCTTTAGGGGGTCTTCCTATGTTTCCTAGGATAGCTGGAATCCCTAGATCTAAATGATCTTGCCTAAGCTTTCCCAGGATCTGGAACTTCAGACAGACACTGTTGCTCCTAGCTGATTTTGTTTCTTTTAATAAAACATACTTTCAAATGAACTACCAGATACTTTTCATCAATCTACAATATAATGTTCTGTATTTCATCACTTAGAATCAAGCTTGACAAATAATGAGGAAATATTCTTCCTAAAACAAACTATTATGACCTTGGATGCTTTGGGAGCAAAACTCAACAAAATTAAGCCTTAGAGCAGTCTTTTACAAGTGCTCCCTTCTTTCTTGGCAGGTGGGTTAGAGTAAGGGGCCTCCCCTGTGAGCATCTGAGGGCAGAAAACAGAGAAGCAGCACAAATGGCTCTGGAAGAGCAAACAAGACTGCACGGTCAGCGGTCAGCGGCGCTGGAAACAATCAGATTTGAACAGTGTTGACAGAGACTCAGGAGCTGCCTGAGGAACCTCAAACACTGCAGTTAAATCTTGCCTAGAGAGAGGAAATGAAGGTGCAGATGACAGGCAAGAGGCAGGCAAGTTGCAAAGAGCTTAGACATTTCTCCAAAGTCAGCAGGAATCATGAAGGCTTCTGAGCACTGGTACTCTCAACAACATACTTCATGAAGATCAAGTGACCAGAGTTCAGGAGGAGCAAGAGAGGCAGAGACTGGGGTTGACTCAAGATGTTTGACTCCCCAGTGCTAACTGGAAAGGAAGAAGATGGATGGAATTATAGCATCATTTACTTCTAAATGCCTGTAGGTATGCCAAGCTGGAAGAGAAAAGAAATGCTTCCAGAGATTGGAATCAAATTAACCAGCAACCTCTTTCTGTACTACACTCTAACACTTACTTCTCCATTCAGCCTCAAAATGCCAGAGTCCTTTAGCAAGCTCTTCTTTTCCCATGCCTTGTCAAATCCATGGCCATGTCCTCTAAGGAGGACATTCACCTTTCTCTACCTGGTCCTTGAAATCCTGTCCATGATTAGGGTATGTACCAACATGCCCAGCTCCCTTTCTCTCTAGAATAAGGTCTTGCTGTTGCTCAAGTGCATTCTAAATTACTAAGAAGCTGGGACTACCTATGTGTATCCTGTCTGGCTTCGTTTGCCCAGCTTAAGACCCTTCTTAACCACATCTACTGTGTTTAGAGCAGCTATTCCTGTACTTCTAACATTTACTGTCAGGTAAAAGTATACATCTGTTGATTAGCACAAAAGGGAAATTATGTAATACAATTATAGGCGGAGCTGAAGCCTTTACTCCAAGCCTGTGGCTGACTCCCTCCCTCCCCACCCATCCCAGGACAACTGCTGTCTTTCTAGAGCTGAGGACACACACAGCGGTGACCAATCTTGGTTGTCAACTTCACTATATTTGTCATCAACTGAAACCCAAGCAGCTGGGAGCACCTGTGAGGGATTTTCTTGATCAGATCATTTAAAGAGAAAGACCCATCCCAAACCTGGATTACACTCCAGGTGGCAGCCCACAGAAAGGACAAGGAAGGCCTGCTTGCCCTCACCCTGGCAAGTTCACACACCTGCTGCTGAGGAATCCCTTCCCTGGTGTTAGAACCCACTTCTTCATGATGCCAAGACAGACTGAAGAGCAGCTCTGCTCTCTAGGATTCCCAGGGACTCCAGCGCCCGATCAAGACAGCAGAGACATTAGTCTCCTGGGCTGAACAACTACCAGATCCTTGGCCTTTCCATCAGGAAACAGCCATTTTTGCACGAACAGACCAGAGCTTGTGACGAACTCTAATAAATCATCCCTCTTTGAAATATATACATATGTGTATGTGTATAATTCTATCATTTCTGCTTCTTTAAAGAAGCCCGACTAATACACATACAGAAATATCTAGAGAAGCAGCTGGAGATGGTGTACTTTGTACTTCAACTAGCTTTTTCCAGGGTCGTTCTGTCTGCACCCCATCCTACCACAGGAGCACAGGCGAGCTCTGGGGTTCTCCTGTCTGCACCCCATCCTACCACAGGAGCACAAGTGAGCTCTGGGGTGCTCCTGTCTGCATCCCATCCTACCACAGGAGCACAGGCAACTCCAGTCTGCACACTTGCACAGCAAGCACTTTATCCTGAGCTAACTCTCTAGCCCCAAGAAAATATACTGTTTAACTTTTAATCAAAATTTTCATATATGAAAAAAAACCCAAGGAAAAAACATGAAATCCAACAACATCACTTGATTCACTAGCCAGCTCAGGATTTAAAATGGAACAAATCCAGCTCTCCATTCAGTAAAGTCTTCTACTAACCATTTAACAAAAAAAGTGGGGGGGAACAGGGCATACAGCGTTTCCACAGCAATTTCATTAGGAATTTAGCTTAAGGATACAGCTGTAAAATACACTAAAGTTCAAGGATTTTTCTATATATTCCCATAATGTTACTTAAAATAGCATGGTGTGGGGATGGAGAGATGGCTCAGAGGTCAAGAGCACTTGCTGCGCTTCCAGTTCCAGAGGAAGCAGCTCACAACCACCTTCAACACCAGCTCCAGGGAATCCATGCCTCCTGGCCTATTACAGTCTGTGGTATCTATACACATACACATAAATAAAAATAAAACTTTAAAGGCATAATGCAGTCTAGAAATATACAGTCTACTAATACCTAAAAGTCAAAGGTATGTTAACTGGGGGAAAAGATTACTGCATAAGCTAAGTAAACAAATGCAGACAAACTTCTGAAAGATTGCACTCAAAATTATAAAGGAAGAAATAAATGCTTCCTAAGATTAATACTAGGAATTATGAAATAAGATCTCATTGAACCCCACAAAGATCCCATGAAATGAGGGTCAGTCTCCAGGTGAGGTTCTGGATCAGAAGTGCAAAGTCCTTCCCATACCACCTTCCTTTTTATGATGCTGGGAATTGAACCCAGGGCCTTATATATGCTAAACAGGAACTCTACCATTATAAAAAGGAAAATGAAAGGCAAAGACTTGATCAGTAGGCATCTGAGTTTTTTTAAATACAAAACAAATAAAAAGTAATGTCTAAACTTTCTCCAATAATGACTGTACTTGCTATGCAGCATAAGTTTGATTATACATAATCCGTCAGTCCTGAGGAGAACAGTGTTTGTTCATTTACCTCCCTCCATATGCATGAAAGACAACAGATTCTTTTCCAGTACTAATACAGCCAGTGATTGTCTCCAGCAATCCAGAGTTGACCATTTTATACATCAGTAAGCGTGTCTTAGGATCAACTGCTTTTTCCTGAAAGAGATAAAGTACAGTAAATGAAAATGATTGTCATAAAAGATACCCTTTTTAATGGGTACATGAAATCAGGTTCTAAAAAGAGCATGATCACAATACAGTTCTTTCCTCAGGAGGCCCCTGGATTTCAGCTCCAGCACCATGAGGCTAAAGAGCTGGGTTTGGTGACAGTCCCAAGTCTGGACCATAGAGTCACTGTTTCTGTGTCAGACAACCTTAGGGGTCAGAGATTCTTTTCTTTTAACCTTTCCAAGGATGGGAAATTTATTCAGATGATGTTTGGGGAATTCATAGGTGGCATCACAGGGTATGAATTAAAAGGTAGAAATCTCACTCTTCCTTGTGCCTTTCTCTACCGCCTAACTGATGCCACTCTGTCTGTCGCTACATTTCTGCTGAATGGAGCCCCAGGCACTAGCCACACAGGTAGCCGCTTGGTATCCTCAGAACACATTACAACTTCCCCATTCAAAAGCAGTAGCCATATTTCTCGGGCTATGATGGTGATTCTCCAGTTACTTCAGTACTTTAAAAGGCTGCAGCAGCATGCAAAACAATTTCATTTCATTAAAAAAAGTTAAGAAAGGTCTCCAGGAGATGGTGAGTTTTATTTTTTCTGTCTGGATAGAGGTTTGATTTGCCCTTGAGTGTTCCGGGGTGGAGACTAGAAGAAAGCACAGCGTGTGGAGGTCTACTCAGTGTGGTCGTCTCCCTCAGTCTCATCGTCACCATCCACACAGAGAGCAGCATACTTGCTTGCAGAGCTGAACTTCTGGAACAGACGAGAGGGACAAGGTAACGGGAGCCTGAGATACTCCTACCAAATATTGGAAGCAGAATGTCAATGCTTTGGCATGGTTGAGTCCCTCTAGGGGGAGCATGTCCCACTGCGGCAGTCAGGGAGGGCCAGGGTCCCAAGGGAACTCCCCGGCCCCACACATACCAAAAGGATGAGAACTCAGAAATGTTGACTCATCAGCAAAAAGCTTTTTTTCACTAATTTGAAAACACCACTGCCTCATTTCCAACTCCTCCAGTCTCAAGAAAAAAGGAGTCTGGTGCAGACCTGAGCTGAGAAGTGGATGTAAGCACATGACACTTACGGAGGCTGGGCTCTCCTCAGCTTTCTTTGGCTCAGGTGCAGATCTCGAATCTTTATCATTTTTGCCTTCTTTCCTGCAGAGACATGAGCACAGACCAAGAGCATCACTGGGACAAGTGCAGAAATTTTAGATACCCCAACTGTAACCGTAATTTTAGTTTGTTCAGTGGTAGACATGCTAACACTTGGGAAAGCCAAGAATTTCTTCACAAAGCCCCTGCATCTAACATCAAGACCCCAAATGACAAGAGAGAATATACAGACCTATCCAACTCCTTCCAGTGTTCTCTGTTCCCTCCGTCTCCAGGACAGCGACTGGAGCTCCCAGTTGGGCCTCTTAGGACACTCACCCCATCTACTTTATTTCCATCTATTGAAGCAGAAATACAAAACTAAGTTCAAATGATATAAAGTGACCTATTTTCCCGTCCTAGCTTTCCTCTAAGGCGAAGAAAACGTACTAAAGGAAATTAACCCTACTCTAAACCAGGCTTCCAAGACCTTTCTTCGCAAGTCCCAGAACACAAACCAAACAAGGCCTATTAAAAAGTCCCAGTGTAGTGAATGCCAACCAGAAAAGCAAGAACTAGAAGCCACCTGGTGATGGTGGTGCAGGCCTTTAATCCTAGGAGTGAGTTCAAGGACAGGCTCCAAAGCTACACAGAAAAACTGAAAAATTACTGCAACATTTACTTTAAAAGCAAAACAAGAGGGCTGGAGAGATGGCTCAGAGGTTAAGAGCACTGACTGCTCTTCCAAAGGTCCTGAGTTCAATTCCCAGCAATCACACGGTGGCTCACAACCATTTGTAATGAGATCTGGTGCTCTCTTCTGGCCTGGAGGCACATGTGGAGGCTGAACAATGTATACATAATAAAAAAATAAATCTTTAAAAACAAAAGAAAACATTTGGTGGTGGTGGCTCATGCCTTTAGTACCAGCACTTGGGAGGCAGAGGCAGGTGGAGCTCCGCGAGTTCGAGGCCAGCCTGATCTACAAAGGGAGTTCCAGGACAACCAAGGCTACATAGAGAAACCCTGTCTTGAAAAACAAGGTGCTTAACTCTGGAAATTCTTCTTTTAAGCTATTTTAATTTTATAAGTGTTGCCTGTATGTATGTGCACCACCAATATCTGGTGCTTGTGGAGGACAGACGAGGACACCAAATGCCCCAGAAGAAATCGGAGGTGCGAATGGTTGAGTTATACGGGTGCTAGAAACAGAACTTGTAACTCCTGAATGTGTTTGTATTCAGGCTTTAACCAGATCAAAACCTACTTCCTTGGTGTGTGAGCTTACCTTTCCTTGATGGTCCGTCCTCAGAGGAATGAGCTGGAGCTACTTTCCCTCCACCACTAGAAGGAAACAAGAAGGCAACCATCAGTTTTTAAGGGAAGACAACACAAACCTATAACGTTTTCTGAACGTAGTGGGTTGCCTTTCCAAAAATACACAAGAGCCTACATGTTTAACACTGCAATATTTAAGTATAGGAAAGACAATGAAAACAGTCATTTCCACACTCAGGTGCCATATGCTTTGGAATTTACACCCCAGCAATGTTAGCAGTAGTCTTTGCAAAAATTGAGAAAATTTAAGAGAATTTTAAGTCACTTAAGAGACAAGACCCTCCAAGGTTGCATTAACAGCATGTCTCAGGGCAAAGCCCAACATATTGATCTATTTCTGAGGAATAAATACTTCTATTATAGCTGATTTCAACCCATCGAAATGATGCCAACTGGCTAACAAAAATTCAAGAAAACAGACATTGTTATGAGACACCTGAGTATGAATTATACAGGAGGCAACCTCATCTGCAATACTACAAAGGCCAGCCCCCCTCAGGGCACCTCCAGCTAAGCAGCTGCTGTTGCAGGCCTACTCACCTTGTAGGGGACTGCTGCTCTGTGTCTGAGCTCTGAGATCGAGCAGGAGGGTTAGAGCTTCGCTTCACCCACGCATTCTCCTTTGGTGGAGGGGCTGGCATTACCTTTAGAGGCTGATCAGGTTTAGGAGGTTTGGAGGTTGGAGAGTGACAGTCTTCTTCTTTATTGAGGGTTTCATTTTCTAGAGACTTCTCACTCTCTCTCCTTCGTGTATCTGGTGTGGGGGGGAGAGACTCACTGTCTAGCACTCACAGACTGCAACAGCATGGAAATGGTCACCCAGTTATTCCTTTCCATCAGCAGAGACTGATTTGGCTAACATTGTAAAAATATTTATTTATTTATTTATTATGTATACAATATTCTGTCTGTGCGTATGTCTGCAGGCCAGAAGAGGGCACCAGACCTCATTACATGGTGTGGTTGCTGGGAATTGAACTCAGGACCTTTGGAAGAGCAGGCAATGCTCTTAACCACTGAGCCATCTCTCCAGCTCTGGCTAATAGTTTTAACTAATTACACAAAAACCAAGTTTCCAAGTCATCTGGAGAAAAATGCTTTATGGACACAGAAAAGGGAAAATCTATCTGTGTAAATTGCCTTTACACAGGGTAAAAACTAGATACACTAGTATTTGCGTAAAAAGTTTTCTGGAACCGTGGAGGCAAATTTGCCAGGTGCCTCCTACATTTGAAGTACAAATGCTACCAAAGTGGCTACACAAACCAACACCACACTTAACCTAGCCACAAGGATCACTACATTATGTTACTGGGCTACTCCAAACATGAAACATTTCCAGAAAACTGTTACAACACTTGGCTCAATATACAAATCTTCGGCCTTGAGCTCTTTTAAAATACTCAAGCACAAGTAAACTTGGGCACAGGAGAGCTCAGGCAAGAGCGGGTCACAGTATGTGAAGGGTGCTGTCATGAACACTAGCTGCCCGTAGTCTGAGGAAGAATGAATGTTTCACCCTCCAGGACACTGCTGTGAGGTTGCCTACAACAATCAATAATGAACCCCTAAGAAGAGCTTATGAAGGCCAGTGCTACCGTGGCTCTGAAGAACACTCATGGTAGAGAATCAGACTTCTGTAGGTTTTCCTCTGGCCTCAAGGCATGACACAAATCTCTAAACCCCAACAAAATAAACTTTAAAAAACAAGACAAATATAACAGTCAAGTATTCTACTTAGTGACAAATAACAGATCGTTTAAGTCTGTTTGGTGCCTGATCCCTCAGGCTTTGAGGGGAGATGTGAAAACCCATCAGCCCTTGCTGACCACCATAGGGTTCAAGGCCAGTCTGGTCTACCCAACAAGTTTCAGGATACCCAAGGCTACAAAGAGACCTTGTCTGAAGACCTAACCTACAAACACTGCAAAGTCCCTCCATACTCTGGTTATAGAAACAGCAATACTGATACCCACCCTGGCCTGACTTACTTCTGGCAGATGTGGCTGAGGCCCCAGTCTGCGATGACTCACTTCCTGTCCTTGACCGTTCCCTTTCCTGAGTTTCTTCACTTCGCCAACTTGGGTGTCTGCACACAAGAGATTAAAAAACAGAGAAAAATGGTGTTCAGTTCACTTAAGGCCACATGAACCTAACACAAACTATTAATAGAAATTAACAGCTATAAGCTGGGTGGTATTGGTGTGCACCTTTAATCTCAGCACTGAGGATACAGAGGCAGGCAGATCTCTGTGGAGTTTGAGACCAGCCTGGTCTACAAAGCATGTTCTAGGATAGTAGAGGTACACAGAGCTACTACTACAGAGACCTTGTCTCAAACAAAGAAACACACACACAAGAAACATTTCTGAACAATTCTTCTTATGCCTGAAACAAATAGGTAACACAATAAGCACACAAAAAGAAAGGCAAAGTAGCAAATAAATGTAGTTGGCTGAGGAGGATCATGCTGGCAACTGCCAACACCAGAGCAGCAGGGGCAGGAGCCGATGACAGGTCTGGACTCAACAGTGATCTCTGGAGTTGCCTGTTCCAAAAACCAAGTGTAGCCAGGTAGTGGTGGCACACATCTTTAATCCCAGCACTTGGGAGGGAGAGGCAGGCGGATCTCGGGTGAGTTCCAGGTAGTCAGGGCTGTTACAAGGAGAAACCCTGTCGCGAAAAACCAACTAAACCACCACCCAAAAAGAAACCAAAAACAAATAAAAACATAAAAATAAACAACCTAACCCAACCAAACCTGAAACAAAACAAACCCGAAGTCTTTGTGTTGCTGTTTCTCGTAGACAAGGAAGCTCATGGCAATTCACTTGCCCTAGCTTGAGTCTTGAGTGCTAAAATTATAGGCATGAGTTACCATGATCTTCCATTTTCTGGTTTCTACTTACTACATTCTAGTGGGGTTTTGACATTGACACCCTTCCTAAATGAAAATTTTGTCTTTTTGAAAAAAAAAAAAATCCACACAGACCAGGTTGGTCTTGAGAGAATCAGCTTGCCTATCTTTCAAAGGAGCACACCACCACTTTGCTGGTAATCTTTGTAAAGAATTATATAGGGCTGATGATAGGACCTGGTGGGTCAGGGCAAGTCTGCCAAGTCTGAGGATCTGATTTTGTGTCCCAGGATCCAAATAAGTGCCCCTGATCTCTGTATTTGCATCCCCACAATAAAAAAAAAAGAGGAACTGAATAACTATTTGGATAAATCTATTTTTACAAAAAACAGGCATGATTTATTTACTTCTGCACCAAAGTGCCACCAATTTCTGTTTATGGCAAGTGTAGTACAGGTCTTTCTGAAAACTTCAAGGTATAGGAAGTCTTTAGTGTGATACCACAGTCTCAGTCTGCAGACTGCTTCACCTTGCCCAATAAACTCTTCTCAGTGACACTAGCAATTCCT
Source organism: Bramus lutescens (assembly GCA_001685075.1). NCBI lineage: Eukaryota > Metazoa > Chordata > Mammalia > Rodentia > Cricetidae > Bramus > Bramus lutescens. The sequence goes on along the minus strand of LOEQ01008986.1, from coordinate 25,978 downwards.
CCCATCCCTCAAATGCTCCCACTCATTAGCAGGGAGGAAACTCCAAATCGGAGACAGCCTTACCTCTCCCGCGGCCGGCGGTCTAGTTTTG
>LOEQ01008986.1:6342-23566 GCA_001685075.1 Bramus lutescens | reverse complement strand
CACCATCATCCATCTTTTTTTTTTTTTTTAAATTTTAACTGAAGAATCTATGTGAAGGCATTGAAGATGGCTACCCCTTTTACAACAGACAAACTGTGTTTCAAAGATCCGAGGAAGGCAAACATATTTTACAGCTGCAATTTCCCAGCTCTCTGCTTCACAATGAAAGGATAAGAAAGTTAGTACCTCTGTCATCACGCCTATAATCGTCCCGAGAGTAATCATCCCTGGAGCTCCATGACCGATCATCCCTTCTGTCATATCGGTCTTCATAGCGATCTCCACCTCCTCTGTAGTCATCATCCCTACGGTACCCACTGCCAAACGCTCTTCTGCCACTGCCTATCCTGGAGTCATAGCCTATAAACAGATCTCAAATTGTGGTTACACAGAAACAAACAAAATAAATGTTGAAAAGAAGCGCTTTCACTGAGTATGTTACTGTGACTACCTCGGTCATAGTCTCTGCTGCCTCGGTCATCATAGCGATCCCGGCCCCCATAGCGATCCATATCTCGACGCGGGCCATCCCTATACCCATCCCGATACCGGTCTGAATCGTAACGATCTCGATACTCTAGAAAGAAAAGAATATAGGTAACACCACTCCCCCAGTTTATGGAATGCGGAACTCAGTTGATCAACTTGGTTTAATTAGTTCTATTCACTATGACTCACTTTTTATAAAGTTCAATCACACCTCCAAATCAGAACCACTTGTACTGAATTAAAAATTCCTTAGTAGTTAACTATTACTAAAACAAAACCAAAAACATCCTTTGGGTGCTAATAAGGGAGCTCATGGAAGAATGTTTGTTGCCCCAGGAAAACCACTTGAGAGGTATAAGCAGGAGGACTGAGTTCAAAGTTATCTTCCCGTCAAAAATAACCTCCACAAACAAAAACCACATCCACAAAATGACAGCTTTAGGTAATGTTGTTTCCCTGATGAAATTTTGCTCAGTTAAAAAAAATTTTTTTTTCTTGGATGGGTAGGGTGATTTTGATGACATGAGGGAAAACCAAACAAACCTAGCAAACAAACCGAAACCAAACGTGCTCTGGTGGCTGGAGAGATGACTCTGCTGTCCAAGTCCTCACTGCTCTTCCAGAGAACACAAGTTTGGTCCCTACGACTCACACCAGGTAGGTGACAACTGCTTTCTAGCTCCAGCTCGAGAGCGTCCAGTACTCCACTGACGTTGCAAACCCCACTGAAAAGCGTGCATAGCTCCCTCAATAAAAAAATCTTTTTTTAGACAGGTTTTTTCTGTGTAGAGTGTAGACCAGACTATCCTTGAACTCAGAGATCCACCTGCCTTTGCCTCCCATGTGCTGGGATTGAAGGTGTGTGCCACCATATCTGACAAAAATCTTTTAAAAGAGATTTATTTATTTATGTATTATGAGCGTTCTATTTGCATGCACACCTTTATGCCAGAAGAGGGCATCAGATCTCACAACCATCTATAGCACTGGAAGAGCAGCCAGTGCTAGTGCTCTTAACAGTTGAGCCATCTCTCCAGGCTCCAATAAAATCTTAAACTGTCATAGTCTCAGCACACAGGAGACCATGTAGTCCCAGGTCAGTTTCAAAAACAAAACTGAACACAATACAGGGCTACTTTCAAATGTTTTTTTCCTGCGTTCTAAATTTTATTCTTGTTATTATATTCATGTTATGATATACTATGACGAAGTCTATCATTTTCAAATCTTTGTGAAGTACTGACCCCTTTTCATATACTTTAAGAAAGGTAAATCATTTTACCCATAAAGCAGTAAGTTCCCCCCGCTGGACTTAGGTAGCAAATACGGGGTCCTATTTAATCTGCTCTCTCACACCACACTCCCAAATCTCTTTTCCACTGTCAATGTCCGGTGAAGACAAGAGTCTTTGTACACTGCCTTCAGCACAAACTATAGTCACCATAAAGTTCTCTGAAAGTCATCCTTAGAAATTAACCATGAGGGCTGGAGAGCCGGCTCAGTGGCTAAGAGCACTGCCTGCTCTTCCAAAGGTCCAATTCCCAGCAACAGCATGGTGGCTTACAACTACCTGTAATGAGATCTGGTGCCCTCTTCTGGCTGCAGGAATGCATGCAGACAGAACATTGCATACAAAAATTAGTTACTAAGCAATCTTTGCTGGTTTTCACAGAGAAACTTGCTGATGAAATTTAAATAAGCATCTAGCTTATTTTGTAGATGTTTTTGAGTATGTAAGTAAGTGGTCAACCCTGGGCTTGTGCCTCAGACACCACTCGTCTTGGTTTTGGAGATAGGGTCCCTCACTAACCTGTAACACCCATTAAGAGGCTAGAAAGCAGCTTCTGCCCATTGTCACCTCCAACTTTAATAGGGACACTAAGCACCCAGCTTGGGCTCTCCTCTGTGTGTGTCGTCGCTCTTGTCCGTTATGCTTTTTACAAACAGTCATGTCCAAATCTTAAATTTCTGCTAAGGTTTATTTTAATAGGAGCTTAACAAATTATTTTCCGAGTTTGTCAACACTCTATATTATTAAAAAACAAACAAAACAAAATACCCTTACAAATAACCAGAAACAAAAGAAGCTCTGTCTCTAAGTCATACCCCAACTTCTAACTGCTCATGTTCTATTACCCACAGAACCAAGAACACGGAAGGAATGAATCTGCAAACTGAACTTACTGTCTCCAAAGCTTTCATCACCTCTTCTAGGTGGGTAGTCATCAAAGCTGTCTGCAGCAGGACGGGCCCTCCAGTCTGTGTCTGTTTTGTCAGAATCCCGATTTCTGTCTCGACCAAAAGAACGATCATCGCGGTCTGCAGAGAAAAACAAAGTTAGCTAACTTCTCACAGCCTCACCTCACTGACTTCTACTGTCTATTGCACTGGCCCAAGTCTTACAGTTGCCCTAAGTAACTGATTGATTCTTTCTTCAAACGTTTTCAATAATGTAATATCTATTTCACAGTATAGCCTAAGCTGTTGTATAGCAAATCTAATTATTTAAGGTCCAATTAGGCTAGTCAGTGCTTTGAGATCTTTTTAAAATATATAATTTATATATATATTTTACATTCATTGGTATTTTGCCTGTGTGTATGTCTGTGTAAGGGGGTCAGAAGCCCTGGAACTGGACTTACAGGCAGGTGTGAGCTGCCATGGGGGTGATGGAAATCAAACCTGGGTCATCTGGAAGAACAACCAGAGCTTTTAACCACTGAGCCATCTCTCCACTCTCAGAGCTTTGAAATCTAAACCTAGTAACAGTCTGAGTTGGGAATTCTTTGAAGTAGAGATAGATGAATTAGATTATCAGTAATAATAGTTCCTTCATCATGGCAAATCTCCTTTAACAATGCCTAAAGTCCCCATGGAGCAAAACTGGGTGAGAACCGTTACTATAGGACTCCCTACTTCCCTGGGCTACTTGGTAAACTCAGAATATTCTACCAGTTTCCTCACCTTTATCCTGTGCTTGATCAGCAACGTCCACTCGAATTCTCCGGTTACCTAGAGACTGAGAGCATAGGACCTCGTTAACTGACCTTATTGACTTAGAGAAACCCTTTCTCAAAACAAAGGAATCTGGTACATGACACTTTCTTCCCTAAAATTCCATCAAAGTGCTTCCCCCAATTAACGGAAATTATTACTGTTGTTCAATTAACATGAAGTCACTTGGTTTGGTTGATAAGCAAAGCACACACCCTGCACCCCTGCCCTGACTGTTTCTTTACCTCTTCATTGAGACTCAGAGCACTGAGCAGAGAATCCAGGTCCTCAAATTCTGCATAGCCAAAGCCTTTTAACCTGTCTGGATTGCTGGGTTCACGTGGTAAGCGTACAGCGCTGATCTGAGAGGATAAAGGAAAAAGAGGGGAAAACAACAACCAACCATAGTGATCAGTACATCTGTAACTAATTTCTTTGAAGGACATACAAGAAGAACCTGAAAGTCGTGGGGAAAACTGGTATAAAAGGATATAAGACAAACTACTCTATAGCCTATTATATCTTTCGAATCATATTAACTTAATTAATCCTTAAAACAATTAATGAATTCTTTACATCTTGGACTCTGCTGCCTTTCACTGTCAGTTTACATTAGCTTACTATCCTCGCCATCTCAGAGTCTAACATTGTTAAGACACTCACATTTAGTCCTCTGAAGAACTCCTTAATGGAGTCTTCTGTCACATCATAGGGCAGGTTCCCTAGGAAAGCAGTGTAGGGTGGTGATTTGGGAAGACGGCTCCGGTCGATATTGGGTTCCCGAGCAGCCCGTGGAGCAGTGGGAAGGATGGAACGGTCAATTGGAGGTGCCCTATACACATCATCATCGTTACTATGCCAAGTTGTTGACACTAGGATAGAAGAACAGACAAAAGGAATTAAGAAGCTGGGCATGGTAGAGCACTTGGAAGCTGGGACAGTAGGACTGACAAGAGTTCAAGGCCAGCCTGGGTTCCTGAATGAGACACAAAAATTAAGAGGAATACTCCCTTACAACTAGTGTCATAGAACTTAAAATTCATGCTAACACCAGCCCAAGCCATTGATACAAAAGACAAAAATGGGTATGCTTCAGCAATATAAAAAGTCAAAGAAAATGCTTCTAAGGTATTATATCAAGAGTGAACAGAGTGGGGCTGGAAAGATGGCTCAGTAGTTAAGAGCACTTGTTCTTGCATGACTCAGGTTTAATTCCCAACACCCGTATATGGTGGTCTACAACCATCTGTAAGCCCAGTTCTTGGGGATTCAATAGATACACAGTCAAAGTAATGAGCACTTATGTCTGTCTCTCTCTTTTTTTTTGTTCTTCGAGACAGGGTTTCTCGGTACCTTTGGAGCCTGTCCTGGAACTAGCTCTTGTAGACCAGGCTGGTCTCAAATTCACAGAGATCTGTCTGCCTCTGCCTCCTGAGCGCTGGGATTAAAGGCGTGCGCAGCCACCACAGCCCAGCCCTTATGTCTGTTTTCCAGTCCTACTATTGGGCTGGATCTTCTATTTTCTGCCCCCCCTCCACCTTTGGTTTTTGGAGACAGTGTTGTATAGCCTAGGCTTGAGGTAATCCTGTTTCCACCCTCCCACTGTAGGGATTACAGGTATAGACCACCTCACCAGGCTTTCTTTAGGGTTTATCATCCACTCAAACCCAAACAAACAAAACCAACTATCCTAGTCCTGGTCCCTGAATTTTATTTAGTTTCAACATTTAGAGAAGGTATAAACTGCATGAAATTTCCTATATTTATTATAAACATGGGTCACACAAAGTAATCAGTTTGTAATAGTTTTAAGAGAAAAGGAAGAAACAAAGAAAGGAAGTTAAACTGATGATGTCCTATTATAAAAAAGTCCTGAGGTGGTGGTGCATACCTATAATTCTAGTACGGGGAGGGGAGGCTGGGCCGGAGAGATGGCTCACTGGTTAAGAGCACTGACTGCTCTTCCAGGGGACCTGAGTTCAATTCCAAGCACCCACATGGCAGCTCATAACTGTAACTCCAGGATCCAACACCCTCACACAGACATACATACAGGTAAAACACCAATAAAATAAAAATAAATAATAAAAAACCCAAACCTTTTCAGTACGGGGGGAGGGGGGAGAAAGAGAGTCGTAAAGATGTAAGCAGATCTCTAAAAGCTTAAGGTCAGTCTTGTCTATATAGCAAGTTCCAGGTCAGACAGGGCTACATAGAGACCTTGTCTAAATATATATATAACAACAGAAATACACATACCCCAACAAAACAAAGCCAGGCATGGCAGTGCAAGCCTTTAATCCCAATACCCCAGAGGCATATGGATCTCCAGTCAGTCAAGGCTGAATAGAGATGACAAGAACTCCCCACACCAATCAATCAATTAAAACACCACAAACACCAAACTAGCTTCAGGTTCCTTTTAGATTTATGATTTTCTCTCTTTAGTTACGCTGCGATATAATCTGTTAAATTATGTGTACTCAGGAGCTACTGGCACAAAGTTGAGGTGGAAACAGACTGAAGGGAAGAAATAACTAAGCCTATGCAGAAATACAGAACAGCCTTATACATTAGTCAGAGAGTAGCCAGTAACAGACAAGACCTGGGACTAAAGGTATGCACCACCACACCTAGCTACTTCTTTCTCTTTTTTTTTTTGCTACAAGTTTTCTCTGTGTAGCCCTGGCTGTCCTCTCTGTCTCCTAAGTGCTGGGATTAAAGACACACACTACAACCACCCAGGCAACTACAGAGTTTTAATGCAGCAGCCAGTAGCTGTTCTGGAAGTTCACTTCAGTTTGAGAGCCAGAGAGTAAATACAATACCCCAAAACAAACAATTTCAGGCTCTACAAAGAAAGAACCTTTCCAATCATAAGTGAGGCAAATTATGAAATATGATTATGAAACAGTGAAAATTTAAGCATGGTAGTTTTAAGGACAATTGACAAAGGAACATTACCATCTCCTTCCAGGTCGTCTGTTTCATCAGCCCAGCTGACTGGTTTGGGGACATAAGTGCTTCCTCCACCAGTACCCCCATCCTCAGCTAGAAAGTCTGTTAGGGAGATGGTCTTCCCCTTCTTATTCTTCTTTTTTGCTGAAAAGACAGATTATATTCAACGACACTCAAGGATTTAGATTCCCCCCAAGACAGAATTTTTCTGTGTAGCTTTGGCTGTCCTAGAACTTGCTCCAACTTAGCCTCTGCCTCCCAAGTATTCAGACTTTTATCCTGAACCATTAAAAACATTCTAAAGAAATCAACAAAGACGGTCAGATGACTGAATTATATATTCACATCAAAGAATATTATGCAGATATTAATGCAGACCAAGTACAACATAATAGTGATGGTTTGAAAGAAATGAACCCTAAAGGGAGTAGCACTATTAGGAAGTATGGCCTTGCTGGAGGAAGTGTGTCACTGTGGAGGGCAGGGTCGTCTCTCAAGCTTCACTCAAGAGTGATTGGTAGTCATGCCACCAAGATGTAGCAATTCTCAATTCTAGCAAATCTGCCTGCCAAGATCCTAACACACTGAGCCTCTGAAACTTTTCAGTAAGCAAGCCACCCTCAATTAAATGCTTTCTTTACAAGAGCTTGCCAAGGTCATGCTGTCTCTTCACAGCTATAATAAACCATAACTAAAACAGTAATAGTCAAGGAAGTTAAGTGTAATAGCTATGTGGGAGGCTGAAGAGGAGGACAGTGTGCAAGACAACAAAGGTGAAGTGAAGGGAAAGGTAAATGTAGCATGAAGTCCTGGCTTCAGTCCTTAGCACTATATAAACCGGATGTGGCAGGATACACTCGAAATGCTAGACTCAGCAGGTAAAGGCAGGAAGATTAGAAGTTAAAAGCTATCTTCAGATACATGGTGAGTCTGAAGCTAGCCTGGAACATATGAGACTCTGTCCCACAAAACTAGTAAGAGAGAAAATGCTTATGTATATACATATATTTAGGTACAGAAAGAGAAATAGTAAGTGTAGAAAATACCCCCCCCCCGGGCCTAACATACAAGAAAGGCAAAGGCTTAGTTACTACTGAGCCCCATTTGAAATTTTTATCTGGGCAGTGGTGGCGGAACCAACAAAAGGATCTGAGTTTGAGGCCAACCTGGTTGACAGGGAAACTTTTTTTTTTAAAAAACAAAACAAAACAAAACAAAACCCACCCGCCCTGCAAAAAAAATTTTTTAAATTTAGAAACTACTTAAACTTGCTATGCAAACCATGATAAGAGTGAGTTCAGAGATCCACCACCTGCTTGCTCCTGCCTTACCATGCCTGCAATGAAGTACTTTCTAAAAAACAAAATAGACTGGAGAGATGGTTCAGTCATTGAAAGTATTTGCTGCCCTTCCAGAAGACCTCAATTTAGTTCCTAGCACCCACATAGGTACCATAACCACCCATAACTCCAGGGAGTCTGGCACCTTCTGCATTCCTCAGAAACATACACAATGCACACACAAACATGCAAGCAAAATAGTCATATAGACAAAACAAATCTAAACATTGAAAAAACATGCTAGTACATTCACGGCTCCTTAAATACATAGATAAAAGACAAAGCTCCCAACCCATATATAACATACTACATATGGCACTTTGTGTGTATTGTTTACCTGCTAAATAACTATGAAGGAAGACACATAAAATCTATCTAGAGAGAAGAAGGGCAGTAAATCTCAGGTGTTTTCCTAGCACATGCAGGGCTCTTCCCACACCACCAAATTGGGGGTCCCATCTTCTACGGCAGGTTAATATAGCCATGGTAAATTTCCTTAGTGGTATTTGAAAGGATTTGATTAGTTAAGAGACTTACAACACCCCAACTCTCTGTACCCTTAAGAACCTAAGAAGCAACTGGGCATTTGGGAGGCAGAGGCAGGCAAATCTCCCTGAGTTCGAAGCCAGCCTGGTCTACAAGAAAGAGCAAGTTCCAGAACAGAGACCCTGTCCTGGAAATCCAAAAAAACAAAAAAAAACAAACAACAACAAAAACCCAAAACAAACAAAAACCACCAAAACAAAAACTTAAACCATGATACAACTCAGAAAAGGACCAAGAAACTGGCAAAATCACCACCATGCCATTAAGGCGGGGAATCACCAAGCCAAACCAAAAATAAAACACCACATGGCTGGGTTGGCACTGGCACTGGCCTGTAATCTTAGCATGGAGGCTGACGCAGGATGATTACAAGTTTGAGGCCAGCCTTGGTAAAAAGTGACTGTTCCCTCTCTCCAAAAGTTAAGCAGCTTTGCTGTATCAACGTTGTTGACACAGGCTCTCACTATGCAGCCTCTGGAGCTCCCTATATAGAGCTCTACCTACCAAGTGAGGGAACAAAGGGATGTGCCACCATGCCTAGCAGCTTCATGGTTTTTAGCAACCATGAATTCTTCCTCCACCTTCCAATTTTCAACTCAAGAGGAATAATCTAACTTGATACACCAATGCTTAATAGAAAACTGCTTTCTCATATTCAACAGTCAAAAAATAAAGGTGCCCTGCTTGCTATGAAAGCCAGACAGCATTATGGACATAATTAACAACAACCTAAAGTATTATGGGTCGAATGCTCAAACCAAATGAACATGCCACAAAAACAGAGAAGATAGCTATAAATCAGTAGTTTAAAGCACTAATGTGACCCTAAAACTGACAGTTTATATCAGCCAGACCACATGATTCTTTCAGTTCCTTCTGTTCCTCTGAATTAACTATTGACTGTACCAAAACTCAAATTCTAAGGCCAGAGTGTCAAGCTCTGGCCACTGAATTGGGAACTTTTCTGTTTGAAAAGAGTTAAGCAGAAGGTTCTAAAGCACTCATACTGCTCCCTCCAATTCACATGAAGACATCTTTAAGTTTGCCACCCCATTCAATGAGACAAGAAGATCCATGCAGTCCTGGTTGGTCACTAACTGCACCAGGTGGCCAAGGATGAACCTAAACCTCTAGTTTTCTTGCCCCCAACATTCTCTTCCCTTAGTATTGTGACCAAAGGCATGCAACACAACACCAGGCTGATATGGTCCTGGGGACTGAACACAGGGGCTTTGTGCATGCTAGGCCAGAGCTAACAAACAATAAGATCACCTGAATGTGATACAAGAACACTTTAATTTACTTCATGTATTACAAATATTTATTTTGTCCGACTGTATGTGCTCCATAAGCATGCAGATGCCTGCTGAAGCTAGTAGAAAGCTTTGGGTCCCCTGCAAGGTATTAAGTACTCTTAACCCCGTCATCTCTCTAGCTACATTATTTTAGTCTTGGTTTTATACTTTTTAATTAAAAAAAGAAGATATCTGGAGTTAGAATGATGCTTGACAGAGGGCCTAATTTGGCTACTAATTATTATTAGCTATCTGTTCAATACCCTATTTCAGCGACTCAGAGAAAACGGTGGTGGTCAAGCCAAGACTATCAAGTCCAACAGAATAGTAAGAATTTAAGGTATCTCCCTCCTTTCCCATTGTTTTGTATACATTATCTTATACCAAAATACAGCATAATTTGGAATTAATCCACCCTCTGAAATGATCTGGCTTAAATCAACTTTTTAGACAGGGTTTCTCAACTCTTCTTGATTTCAAGTTTAGACAAGCAGAAGTCTCATTCTTCATTAATGTTACTTGATATTTCAAAATAAGTTGAAGAGTATTAATAAAACATATTAAAGTCGTTTCTAAAATACTTTTGAATCATTTACTTCCTTTATGATTCTTACTGCCCCCCTCATCTGGTTGAGAAAATCACTGTTAGATGTGGTCAAAGTCTTCAAACAACAGGCTAAAATTTTCTTAAAAAAAAAAAACAAACAGACAAAAACTCTTACTTAAGCGAAGCTGCGTCAATAATTCAGTCATCCAAAAAGCAGTTTTTAAAAAAGTGGCCCCTGAAAGGCAAATAAATTGGGATAACAATGTATGTCCCACTGACAAGTAATCAAAATCCTCCCATGCCCTTTGCTCCTCCAAAAATCCAGGGCCCTGCATGTTTAAAATATTTCAACTTGTGAGGGGCTGGAGAGATGGGTCAGTGGTTAAAATTGTGGACTGCTCTTGCAGGGGACTCAAGTTTAGTCCCTAGCAGCCAGATCAGGCAGCTCACAACAGCATGTAACTACAGCTACAGGGCAAAGTCTGATGCCTGGCTACCTTTAGTCACATGCATGTACCCACATTTAGACACATACACAAAATTAATAACATAAAAAGTTTTTAAGGCTGGGTATGGTTGCACATCTTTATTTCCAGCACTCAGGAGGTAGAGGCAGGAAGATCTGAGTTTGAAGCCGCTTTGTCTATGTAGCTCCAGGAAAACAGAACTACAGGGATAGACTCTGTCTCAAAAAACAAAGGCAGGTGTATTTCTATGAGTTTGAGGCCAGTCTAGTCTATAGAGTGAGATCCAGATCAGTCAAGGTTACAGAGAAGCCCTGTCTTGAAAAACTAAAGCCTTTGACACGATGATTAACTGGTCCAATTCTTTCATCTCCCTTCTATTCATTTTTTCCCAATCCCCAAATCTTGCATGAATTAGTTAATAAATCAATCAACTCACAAAATGAACTTGTTTCAATTACTAAAGCTAAGCCCAATCCAACCAGATTATACACCTGAAGCTCTTTTTACCTACCTGTTAAGTTAAATCACCTTTAAAATTAGTTTTAAAGCATATAAGACTATATTAGAGACCGTATATTGGGGGAGGGGCTAGTGGTTCACGCTAATCTGGAATTAAAGATCTTCTGGTTTTCCAGGTATGAGATAGGTGTGCACCACACCCTGCTGCATCTTGCTTTATTTATTGTGCAGTACTGTGAATTGAATCTAGGGCTCTGCGCATACTAGGCAAGCACTCCACTGCTGAGTTATAGTGCCTGCTGTGGTCCAATAACAGAAGAATAAACTTAAGGAGCTAAATAAATAGCTCAGAGACTAAGTAAGAGTCCTTGGCTGCCTTTCCAGAGAACCCTGGTTTTATTCCCAGCACCCAGAAAGAAGCTAACACCCTCTAACTCAGTTCCAAGGCAACTGATGCCTCTTGGCCTTTCTAGGAACTGCAGGTACATGGCAGATCAACCCAGAAAAACACCCATACACAGAAAATAAATCTTGACTTAATCCCAGCACTTGGGAGGCAGAGGCAATCATATCTCGAGTTCGAGGTCAGCTTGGAGAGTTCGAGGACTGACAAAGTTTTACAGAGAATTCCTGCCTTAAACAAACAAAAACCACTCAATCTTGAAATGGGGGTGGAGAGAGAAAGGGAAGGCTTAAAATTCTTAAATCAGGATCTTTCTCAACCTTTTCTCTCCCCTGAGCACCCTCCCTAACCTTTTGAAGCAGTATCTCATTGTGTAGCTCTGGTTGTCCTGGATTTCACAGCAATCTTGCCTCTGACTCCTGAGAACTGAGATAATAGGCATTTGCTATTGAGTAGTTCGAACTTTCTATTGGTTTTCTGGATTGTGCTATGAAGTCAAGCACATGGCTTCATGCATACTAGATAAGCACACACCACTGAGCTCCATCTGTAGTCTGAGAAACACTGCTCAAGTGACATTTTCACCTCAATAAATATTAGGAGAGGAGCAGGCAGGGAAGGCTGCTGAAGGCCAACCTGGGCCACAGAGACCCCAGCTGGCTGTGTATGTGTGTGTGTGTAAAGAGTAAATTAAATCTTAGGAGGCTCAGGCAATATGATCAACAGACTGAGTCTCATAGCTGAACCCCCCTGCCCCCACCCCCAAGTGTAAGCAACTAGCTTATTTGTATATGGCAACCTTACTTCTGCACCTTTTGTCCCTGGGGTGGGGTAGGAGAGACAGAGGCTCACTATGTAGTCCTTGGCTGGCCTGAAACTCATGAAAATCTGCCTGCCAAGAGCTAGATTTAAAAGCAAGCCTTAAAACACAGAAACAGTTCCCCTATGATCTACATCAAGATTATATCTATATTTACACACACTTTTTCAACCGAAACACTTTTCCTTCAATTGACAATACTTTGTAGAATTTGACTCCATACAGTTTTTAGTCTTGGTCATCTACATCTAAGTATCCTTGTACAGAATGGGATATACAAAAAGGTAATTTGTATATATGAAACTACAGCCTTTGGTCAGCACTTTGTAAAAGCAACCATTAACAGGATCTTCTCACTACAAACTCAAATACCTCACACACACTAGCTACAATTTTAGTGTAACCAATTATCAAATCATAGTATCAAAACATTCTGATTCCTATTGCCAAATGGTCTGTAAATAAATTGTACATTTATAAATGAAAAAACCCAGACTAGGTAAAGAGGTAGATCATTTTATTAACTCAAATAGCCACAACAAAAACTTAAAAAAATAAAAGCCCCTTTCTCTGAGGCAGGATCTTATTGCATTCATTCTAGCCTGGAACTCATGGCAGTCCTCCAGTCTCAACTTCCTAAGTGCTGGAATGACAGAGGTAAGCCACCATATTCAGCTAAAATCTTGTAGATTTAAGTATTCTTTAAAGACAGATCTACCTCGGATCCTCATTTGTCAGCTGAGACACTAAGATGCTGAAGGGGTCACACGGGAACTGGTATTGCCTCAGAAAATTTTGGTCTTACTAAATAGTGATTAAGTTGTATCTGGTATTTTCACAGAGAACCCAGACCCATCTTCAACTTTGGGTACACTAGCTACTCAAAGTCAGTGTAACCGGAGAAATGTGATCAACTCCAAAGGCCAAGCAAGAGGTAAACTACTGCTGAGACAACAAATCAGCTATATTGCCTGAGCTGAATTTAAAGAGGGAGCCTTCCTGGGAGGGTAACAGATGTGGAAGAAGGGGCAGAGACATTACTAAGAAAACTTTTTTTTTTAAAAGTGTGAATTGCACTAGAGTAAAACCAAAGACAGAGCTCACTGTAAATGTCTCTTTCTCTGATTTTTGACTGTTGTTTGATAGCACACAAGTCAGAGGACAACTTGGAGGATCTGCTCTCACCACCACCATGTGGATTCTGGGAACTAAACTCAGTTCAGCTATGATGCCGTCCACCACTAAGGACTTCATAACACTAAAGTGATAAGAGAGCAAATCTAGGCCATTGAGATTTTTCACCAACTAAAACAGTTTTCTAAGTTTTAGATGTTTCTCAACAGCAACTCGTACTTAGAGTGACAATTTACCTCCCATCTTAATGAGCCCAAGAACCTGGAGTCTACAGGATTTGGCCCTACTGTTACCTATAAGCAATGAGACCTTGAACAATTCTTGGAGCAATTATTCTTCAGCTGTGAGAAACCACCAATTCTTTCTTTACATCATCTTACGGGCTTCTTCTATTAAGTGCTATACTAACAAAAGCTGTTATATTCAGGGTTGGGGCTATAACCTAAATGGGCGGTGGTGCACGCCTTTAATCCCAGCACTCAGGCAGAGGTAGCCGGATGTGAGTTTAAGCTCACCCTGCTGTACGACGCCAGGACAACCAGGACTTTACGGTGAAACCTTATCTCCAAAAACCAAAATTTAACAAANAAAAAAAAAAAAAGGAGGGGGAGGGCAGGGGAAGTGCTTGTTTACCACGTCCAAAAGTGCAGTGTTCCACAATATAAGTGGGGGAAATAAAATTCTTATGCCCAAATGCATCTAAATTTGGCGACCCCTTCCCAAAGACAATCATAACACTAGTTCCCTTGTAAAAATAGAAAAGATGGGTTTTCTAACAAAGAAACAAGTGTTTCCGGGTATGGGGTCGAACAGGTTTAATTCCAGCATTTGGAAGGCTGAGGCCGGAGGATCTGAGTTGGAGGCTAGCCTAGTCTATGAGAGTGGGTAGGATAGCCAAGGATACAAAGAGAAACCTCAGTCCGGGGAAAAAAAAAAGGTCTTGGAGTTGAGTGTTGCCTTTAATCCCAGCACCCCGGAAGCAGTGGAGCTCTGTGAGTTCAAGACCAGCTTGGTTTACATAGTTTCAGGACAGTCAAAGCTAAATCTATGACCCCGTCTCAAAATAAATAGAAATAGCAATCAAAAAAAATTTTTTTTACAGACTAGAGGATCATGTTAGAGAAAATAAGCTATTCCCCAAACTCAAAACTAAAGCTAGGTGTTTAAAGTCACACTGGCATTCTTACAAGGACATCGCAAATGCAAAACACAAAACACCCTACCAAAAAAACAAAACACTTGCAATGCAGTGATATATACACCCCATTCTAAAAAGGAAACCACAGAACCTCTAGCTATTATTTTATTAGCATCTTCTGGAAGTTTCCCAATTATACAGGTAAATGATCAAAGTTGAATCTTGACACTGAAACCACCAAAAAAGTCAACCAAAATGGAAGTTGTGTAACACAACGACCTGACCTTGTTCCCCACCCGTCTGGCATATAGTCGGCATTCAGTAAAAACTTGGTTACAGCTGGAAAGAAAATCGCATAGGAGCTGGGTGTCCATACCTACAGCTCCTCCCTAACACGTGGGCGCACACTAAGTTCCCTACCCTCAAGGATAGCAGCACCATCTGCAAACCTAATGTGCGTTCCCTTGCAGTACAGAGGCCGGGTCACACTCCAAACCCGACTAAAGCACAAAGTACAAGGTCATAAAGGAGCAAACCTAGATGCAAAGCTTCCCATCTGGACTCGAGCGCACGCTTCCGAGGCGCGCCTGCTTCACCTCGCCTCGGATCCGAAGCCGCGCACGCGCAGCGCGGCCTCCCTCCACTGACTCGCACTGGCGTTCTAACTGCTCCCCCCCATGCCCCCACCAGGGTCCGCAACGGCCTCGCGCTTTGGAGGCCCGGTTTCATGTGCTCCGGTCCGCGCGCCAACTGCCTTCCTTCCTCCGCGCGGGCGCAGCGCTCCACAACTGAGGGCTTCGCGCAGGCCACACATCTTTCTGCGCTTCCTCCTCCAATGGAAGCCAAAGCCCACCATTACTGCCTACTCCAACCTCGCGCAACGGGGCGAAAAGGGTGTGAGGGGGGAGGGAAAGCCTTCCCCTCCCCCTAAACATCCCGAGGCAGTANGCTCGGGCCCGAAAGGAGCCGGTGCCTCCTGCCCCCAAGTCCAGCAAGGAGTGGATCAAGCGCGGAGGCGGTTTTGGAGTCTGGTCCTTGGCCACGCTCGGCCGCTCACTTACCTGAGGCCGCCATGTTGGGAGAGGGAGAGAGAACGCAAAGGACCCGGATGAGGCAATCACGTGATTATAGCGGGCGCGACGGGCTTGGAGACGCGAAACCAGGAGGGGGCGGGGAACTGAGGACGGAGGCAAAAGGCGGGGCGCCGCCGCGCTAGGTTCGTAAAGCAGCGCAAGGAGGTGGCGCGGCGTCCGACCGGAAGACCAGCGCGACTTGTGACCGGAGGGGTGGAGTCTGAACTGTCGCGAAATCCCACGCTTTACGTTGGACCCGGAGCGGCCGTTGGGTCGAATCTGCGCCCCGGGGCGGGGCCTCCAGACGCACAGACTTCTGGGTGATGGGTCGGCGCGAAAGGCGGGACCGCATTGCTGATTCCGTGGAACCGAGTGGGATTGGAATCTAGAATAGGTGTGCCACAATTGATTTTTTTCTCAAAGGGAAGATTCTGAGTTTCTTTTGAAGTCACTTTTTGTAAAGGCAAAGAAAACCCAACGTTCTGTAAAGTAGTTCAATTAAACATGCTTAGACGGGAAAAGAAGGAAACATTTGAACATGGACTTTAGCCTCATTTAATCTTTAAATTTACTGACAAGGTCCAGCGCCGAGTACTAGCCACATTTCTTCCAGCCAATGCTCCATTTTTATTATATTTCACTAAGTAAAACTGTTCAACACCAACCATGTGTCAGACACTGTTTAACAGATTTGTGGATATAACAACAAAATTACTCCGAATAAAATATTACAAATGATAAACCCTACAGGTAAGTAAAATATTACAGATGATAAACATTACAGGTAAGTAAGATAAGAGTAAAAGGTGGTTGGGTGCAACCCTAGATTTTCTGCTAAGGGAAGCGACATTTGGAGTGAGCTCGGTGGTGCATGCCTCTTGAGGCTAAGGCAGGAAGGTTGCTGAAAGCTGCAGGCCTTTCTGAACTACATAATGGGTTCCAGGCCAGTTTGGTATACGGAGTGAGTCCTTCCATGCTATTAATAAACATGGATGGAGTGCTGGCTTATCAAGTAAGAGGGCTTGCTGCTCAAGAATAAATAAGGGCTCCGGCCTTTTTACACACATCTTTTCTTTGTTTTTTAGAGAAGGTGGCTGGGCGGTGTTGGCGCACACCTTTAATGCAGAGGATCTTTGTGAATGAGTTCGAGGCCAGCCTGGTCTATAAGAGCTAGTTCCAGGACAGCCAGGGTTACACAGAGAAAATCACTTACTCAAGCACACAACCAGCAAGCAGCAGCGTTGCCTCTTTGTTGTGTCTGTTTTTTCTAAAGAAAACTAGGCTAGAGAGATGTTATGGAGGTGAAGAGCCCTGGTGCTCTTGATGAAGATGTCATGGAGGTGAGGAGCCCTGGTGCTCTGATGAGGATGGCGTGGAGGTGAAGAGCCCTGGTGCTCTTGATGAAGATGTCATGGAGGTGAAGAGCCCTGGTGCTCTTGATGAAGATGTCATGGAGGTGAAGAGCCCTGGTGCTCTTGATGAAGATGTCATGGAGGTGAAGAGCCCAGGTGCTCTTGATGAAGATGGCGTGGAGGTGAAGAGCCCTGGTGCTCTTGATGAA
>LOEQ01008985.1:24620-36182 GCA_001685075.1 Bramus lutescens | reverse complement strand
GGCTCTGGTGGGTCACATCATTTCCCAGCAGTCACGGTAGATGACAACAAATGAGGGGAAAATGCACCTTCTAGCTGGGTGGTGGTAGCTCATGCCCTTAATCCCAGCACTTCAGAGACAGAGGCAAGTGGATCTCTGTGAATTCGAGGACCATCCTGGTGTATAGAGAGTTCCAGGACAGCCAGACTATTACTTAGAGAAACCCTGTCTCCAGAAACAAACAAACAAACAATAATGTTCCTCCTATGTTGACGAGTGAAGAAAGCCTATAGTGGAAGAGGGAATCTTGAGAGGAGGGACCTGCATCATTTCTCAGCTGCATCCCCAAGATGCCAGAGGCTTACATAGCTGACAAAGCAGGTCACTCAGGCACCTCCCACGGCAGGTCCAGAAGGAACCCACTTGCTATGGGCTCCTGGTAGACTGCTCACAGTTGATGAGGTTGGGCTGCCTCTCTTTGGTTTTCCTTCCTTCCTTCCTTCCTTCCTTCCTTCCTTCCTCCCTCCCTCCCTCCCTCCATCCCTTCCCTCCCTCCCTCCCTTTCTCTCTCCCTCCTTCCCTCCCTCATTTACAGGAAGAGGTAAACAGAGTGAAGTTATTTATTTTTTGTCCAGAAAGGCCAGACTGTTCTGTCTCAGCAGGATGAAGGAGGCAGTTCAGAGGAGGAAACAGTGGAAAGTTACAAAATATCCGTTCTATGCACCCATTCCGAGTCCCTCACAGATTCAAAATCTCTTCCTTCTGCTTTAAACCACCCATCTCTATTTTTAATATTATGAAAACCATTTACCTTAATAAGATCTAATGAATGGTTACTGTGTACCAGATACCATTTTAGTTTTTGTTTTGACTTAGGGTCTCCTTACATAGTCCAAGCTGTTCTCAAACTCAAGATAGTTCTGTCTCAACCTCTGAAGAACTGGGAAAACAGACACCCCTTACTATGCCCTGCTTTAAATTTCCTATGGACTTCCCTCATTAGCATATTTAATTTATGCAGTAAACTTGAGATACCAACATTATAATTATTTTATGGATAAGAGAATTGAGGTAAGCAAAGCTTAAGTAGGCTACCCCAGTATAATACGGGAGTTTTAGAAATTATTATGCACATGTAGTTGAAATCCAGTAGTGATGGATGAGATGCCTGGAGGAATGGCTCAGGAGTTAGCAGCGTTTGCTATTTTTACAAAGAAGTTGTGTTCAGTTCCTAGCACAGTGTGGTGCTCACATCCACATGTTAATGATTCAGAAGAGGGAACCTGATGCCCTCTTTTGGCTGCCATGGGCACTGCACTCACATGGTATCTGTACCCACACAGAGAGGTACACACACAAATGAGCAAACTTAACAAATCTTTAAAAATACTTAAAATTAAGTAGAATGGACAATCTCAACTTATAAGTGTTTATATATTCAGATATTTCAATAAGTGAATTAAGTCTCTTTGAAACATCTTACAAGCAATTATGTAATGTTGCCTGGAGCCACTTTTGACTCATCTAATACAATATTCCAGATCTCATTTCTGCTTGACTTGTAGGAAAATCAGTGCTTAATACATTTCTGTTTCATCCAATTCTATATTGTTTCTAGAAATATTACCAAAGGTCTTAAATAACTATCTCAACAATATATAGACTTTGACCCTGTGCATTACAGAAGAACAGTCTGTGATCTCAATGACACTACCCACTAAGTTGAATTGCAGTTTTTAACCAAAATAATGCAAGGAAATAGATTAAAATAGAAAGCAGTACTGGAAAACTTACAAATACATCTTTAGAAGGTAATACTCTCTTGACCACCTAATATCAGAAAGAGACTTTCCTTCTTCAGATTGCCCCTCCCCTGGAAAAGCTGATTCACTCTTTTTGCACTTACCAAATTAGAAAAAAACAACTATGATCTTCCTACTATGGAGAGTGAGGTTTAGAGTCCCTCTAACACTGTCTTTACAGAACTTCTCCTAATACAGCTTTTCTTAATTACACGGAACTTAAATTAATATAACTAATTCCGGACTTTGTGCTGGTTAGTTTTTGGTCAACTTGACACATCTAGGGTCATCTGAGTAAAGGAGCCTCAACTGAGAAAGTGCCTTTACTAGACTGACCTGTTGACAAGACCGTGGGCCATTTTCTTCTTTGATGATTGATGTGAGAGGTCCCAGCTCCTTGAGGGTGATGCCACCTCTGAACAGGAGAGATCCTGTATACTATGATAAGAGAAGCAGAGCAAGCCATGGGGAACAAGTCAGAAAGTAACATTCCTACATAGTCTCTGTTTAAGTTCCTGCCTCCTTGTTCCTGTCTTGAGTACCTGACCCAACGTTCCTCAGCAATGGACTGTAAGATATGAGCTGAAATTAATCCTTTATTCCACAAGTTGCTTATTGGTTACAGTGTTTTTCTTAGCAACAAAGAATACAAGCTAGGATAGTTTGCAATCTGCTGAAAATGTAATCAATTGAAATTTTCTTATAGGTAGTGACTACCTTATTTTTCTCTCGTGCTCCTCTCTTCCAACCCATGTATTTACTTTTTGACCTTTTATATTTTTTTCAATGGGTTCTTGATATATAGTCTTGGTTGTCCTCAGACTGTATATGTTGCTCAGACTGTCCTTGAACACCAGGCAATCATTTTTCAGTCTCTAAGTGCTATAGTTAAAGCCATGCAGCACCGTGCCTGGCAGGAAAATTCTTCTCATATTGTTTCCTAAATCCAATGTCCTCATTCTCTATTTTCTCCTACACCTCAGGGATTGCATTCTGCACAGCTACCCAAGAAGGGATGCTGTGGTAAGTTCCTTTTCAACTGTGTGAACATGTGTTTACAATTCAGTGATAATTTAGTTTGGTACAGAAATTTAGTTTGAAACTGATTTGCTCTGACTTTTTTTAAAAAGTGATTTTTAAAAATACGGTTGCAAGTTTATCTGATGTTGGTTGCTCTCTCCCCCTTTTTGTCTCTCATCCTAACCTACCCCCCAATTTTTTTGGTTTGGGGTTCTTTGTTTTTGTTTTTGTTTCATTGTTGTTGTTGCTGTTATTGTTTTGAAGCTTTATTCCAATGATGTCTGTGGTTCCAGAAGATTTTTCAACCTATTAATCTCTGATTTAGGAGTGGGAATATTTTGTTCTGTATCATGTGACATTTCTTTTTCTGTTTTATGCATGTGTCCTCCTGCCATCCAGACTGATGCTGAACTTGTGATAAGCTGCCTTCCTCTACCCCCTGAGTACTAGATTCATGGGTATGTACTGCTACACCTAAAACTTTGACTTTCCTTCACCTTCATGCTTGGGATGAGCATCATTCAAAATGGGTCTTTCCCAGTTCTCTTTTTTCTCAACTCCTCCCTTTGGAGTACTTTGTAGATTTCCTGAACTTTATCTTCCACTTGTCAGTGTAGATATTTTTTTTTCTAATGCAATGTCTTGAAAATCATAGACTGCCCCATTCTATTTCTGACTCTACCACTTTAAGGTTCAGATGTGTCTGACAAATTATTTAGCTTGTTTCAACTCAGTTTTCATTCACAGGAAATGGGAATGGTAATACGACCTGACTTCCAGGGTTCTCATGAGGATGGGATGAACTAAAATGTAAATTTCAGAGATTGTCTGACACATAGAAACAGAAAGATAGTTCATTTTAAATTTAAAAGTTATAGGTTTCTCTATTTCTAGCTGTCTTTAGCACCAGTGAATAACATGGATTAACAAAAATCTGTACCTTAAGTTAACTCTGTCTCCCAATATGTTCAGACCCAATAATTTCTTCTAATTGCTGAAGGAGCCAGTCATCCCTCCAATTTGTCTCCATTCTTTCTCAAATTTTTTCACACCTACACACACATCCTAGAGATATTCTCTGCAGCTTTTTCTTACTGTTCTTGAGGGAATTCAATTTCTTGGTCATAGTCTTCTGGAGGAAGCTTTTAAAGACCACCAGGATGGAAAGAGGACCCCAGACTTTGTCATTTTAGGAATACTTGAGAGACTGGCACTCTCTGTCTTAGAGAAGAGTCAATCAAGTAAAAGTTTTATCCTTGCTTACTGTGGCAACCTACTTTTGGTCTCAGTGTGAGAAGGAGGTTATTTTCTGCTGAAGGTGTTCAAGATTCAATCATGTGGGAGTTTCCCCCATCTCATCAGAACATTTTGGCAAATAGGCAGGGATAAATGCCTTCTTCATTATGGCTTCTACTTAAAGAAGGAAACCAAGAATAAAACTATGTCTTAAAGCTACTAGAGGACCCTAAGAGAGACATACTTGGATCTAAATAGGAAGGAGGAAAAGGCAAGATCTCCTGAGTAAATTGGGAGTGTGGGGGGTCACAGGAGAAGGTAGAAGGAGAGAGGGGAGAGAGGGAGGGGAGCAGAGAAAAAAATTATATAGTGCAACAGAAACAAAAAAATAATAAAACTATACCAGTCCTGTAGCTAGGGGAGTTATATGGCCATGGCAGTTAGACCGATCACCCATGTCTTTATCCTATCTGCTCAGCATTAGCACCAAGATGTAATCTCCCATTTCATCCTGTACTTTTCTTTAGCGAATTATTGTCCTAGTTAGTTTTTACATCAACATAACAGAGTCAAGAGTCACATGTGAAGGGAGTCTCAGTTGAAGGATCACTAAGTTCAGATTGGTTTGTGGTTATATTTGTGAAAAATACCCTGAGAGCCCAAACCAACGAAGACAGTATCTTCCCTACACAGGTCATCCTGAGCTAGGTCCAGAAAGTGGGTCAGGGAGAAGCCTAGCTGTTTTTTTTACTTCAAGTTCCTGCCCTAACTTTTTTCATTGATGGGTCATGGCCTGGAAGAGTGAGCCAAATATACCCTTTGTTCCCCAAGTTCTTTTTGGTTCTGGCTTTTATTACAGCATTGGAAAAGCAAACTAGAACAGTTAGGTACTTGAACCAGCATCTGTTGATGAACTCCCTCATCTGAGCTCTCCTGTATGTATGCCTACAAACCCGTTTTTCCCTGTTAGTGTTTTTGTCTGTTTAATTCACAGCAGCGTGAGGAAAGTGCTCCCTCCTGGACACTGGGGCTCCAGTACCATCTAGTTGACAATAACTCTCTCTTTCTCCTTTGGAAAATCATCCTTCTCTTACCATAGTCTACAGACTCCATCCACACTAGCTCCATGTATGCGTCGTAGGACTTGGATCCAGCAGGGTCACATGCTGATCAGAACACGGTGTCCTCTTTTTTTTTTTTTAAATCGATTTTATTGAGCTATACATTTTTCTCTGCTCCTCTCCCATGGTCCCCATGTTCCCAGTTTACTCAGGAGATCTTGTCTTTTTCTACTTCCCATGTAGATTAGATCTATGTATGTCTTATTACATCTACTCAACTTGAGACTAACTTAACTTGGCCAAATAAGTAACAGCTTGTGAACTGTCTTCAGTGAGCAAGATACATTCTCTCCCAGATCAAGGCAAGAGACATGATTTTCACCCTGTAAAGAAACCTTGTGTGAGAAAAAAAAATCCAAGAAGGACAGACAAAGAAGAACACACAGAAAAATTATTAACATGGTAGTCAACGTGAACCTGCTTACACCAAAACTACATGGTATGTGACTGTTGACTCTTGTGAGCCATAAATTTCCACAATTCCGAGTTGGGATTCCAAGCTGCTGTTTGGTCATTTTTAATCAAAATGTCCTGAGTCAGCAGGCAGGTGTATTACAGGAATAAGGAAATATTTGAACCAAATTCATTGGCTAGGAAAATATCTCGTGGCCATGATGCATGGCAGTTCTAAGGAGTTCTGAAAGGCTCTCATCCTGACAAACAGTTCATTCATAAATTGACCTTGGCCTAGATAACAAGGGAACCTTTTATTAAATGCAGCACAGGCAAGAATAATGTTTCAGGAGATAGGATTAAAGGACAATGGCTTCTGCTCAGATAAATACTTAACAGTTACCAATTTTCACTACTTCCTAACAAAAGAGCCGCTACGGGAATCACATCTCAGGATAGACTGAGAAACTAGGACTCAAAGATATGTATTTGTGTGTGTGTGTGTGTGTGCGCATGTGTGTGTGTGCGCAGAATACCGAAAAGAAGAAGAAAAAAAACAGAGTGTAAGAATATAAGTCCTGAATCAATTTGATCAAAGTTTTTAGATTCTGGTCCTGCCACTGACTAATAATACACATGAGTAATTTCCTTACTCTTCCTTTATTTTGTCTTCCTTGTTTTTAAATTACCAACAACTGTTAAACTCAGATCGATGAAGGACTAAAAGAACGCCATCTGCAGAGAATGCAGCATCCTGGGTTGGGGAGGATGACTCAGCCCATAAATCACTGGTCATGCAATAGAGAGGAACTGAGTTAAACCCTTAGAACCCACATGAAGTCAGATACCAGACCACACAGCTCTTAATCCAGCTCCCCTACAGTGTGATGGGGCCCAGAGACAGGAGAATCCCTGAAAGTTCTCTCTCAGGTAGACTGGCATACACAGCAATGGACAAAGAGACTCTGTCTCAAATGGAGTGGAAAGTGATTAGTGACACTTTACACTGTCCTTGTCCGACACAGGTATGCAGAGGCCTACATGTGCCTGCACGAGCATGCACACCCACAGATAAGAATACAACATAATGCATGATGCCACTATTATTACTGATATCATACAAATAGGTTTAAGTGTCCAAAGTAAAATTCCAGATCTAATATGATTTTCCCTTTCTATAGTTCATCTTAAATATTGTTTCTTCTCTTCTCTGTACTTAAACATTGTCTCCCTTAGGCTTTACGGCTTGTGTTGACAGTCACAGGGCCTTTGGATGGGAAACTTTACAGTCTAAGAACCTCTTAGTAAACAAAGTTAATCAACACTCCAGCAGGATATAGAAAATTTTCCATGTGGAGATTTTTTTTTTATCTTTGCAACCAGCAACCAAATGGACATTTCTTCAGTCATTATCCTTAGATCACTGGGTAGGAGGCCACCTATGCTGTCTTAAAAAAAAAAAAAAACCACAGGCCAAAGCTAAAGGTAATTTCTAAGTCATTCGAACATTTGTGGATGGTGAAAATGAGTCTCTAACACTGACCTTACTGAAGGAAGAGATTCAGCCAATAGCTCTGGAAGCCATTAAGCAACAATGCACTGTCCACAGGAATTAGAAGGAAGGGGGAGCTGAGCAGCCAGGTTTTTCTGATGTGAAGAACACATTCTCCATAGAGGTTGGCAACATCTGTGCACATCTGTGAATATACACTGATGACTGCTGAATTTTACACTTGAAATAGTTGTGTAGTATGTGAATTGTCTTGCAATGCATCAGTTACAAAGAAGAATGAGGAGGGTTGGTGAGCAGAATTCTCTTGCCACGTGGTCATGGAAAGATGGCTCATATCATCATAGTCCGGAGGAGGCTAAGCCAACACAAGTTTCAGCTGGCTATTCACTTTGCGTAAGTACTTCCTGTTACCTTATCTATCACAAAAGATCAATAGTTTAGGAAAGCAAACCTAAGCAAAGAGTGCTAAACAGTTGGTCAAAGGTCACTGTTAGTCCTGGGAAGATGGGTTAGTAGGTAAAGTGCTGTGTAAGAAAGAGGACCTGAATCAAAGGGTATTTGTAACCCCAGTGCTGGGAGTGTGGGAATAGGCATAGTTCAGGGGCTATGTTGGCCAGTCAGCTGAAGTGGAGCCTTCCAGGTTCAGTCAATGACTCTGCCTCTAAAGGTAAAGTGGAGAGTAGTTGAGGCAAACCCATGATAGTAATATAAGAGAGCACACCCTCGTGCATTTGTGTACACACACACACACACACACACACACACACACACAAACATGTCACAGTCAGTCCATCAGAGGCAGGATTTAAGTCTATGATCAGTCTGATCCCCAAACCTGTTTTCTTTATCATCACCGGGGTAACACTACCCCATGTAGAGTCCACACACTCATCAGGTTCACCTGCATGACAAACACTGTAACCAATGGTACCCTGGATGAGTGATGGCTTGGGTCAGGACCAGAAAACACCAGGTTCCACTGTTGGGAGGATATAAAACTCATAAACATATGTGGAGTAGAGTCTGCTTTTGTATGAGGAAATGAGGAAATTCTGTTCCCTAACGCAGTGATTGTGTTTACATGAAAAGAAGTTTTACTTGATTTTCAATAAGTTATCTTAATCAAATGATTCTGAATTGAAGCTCACAGTTCTAGTCAATGGAGGCTATCTTATAGACCCAGTCAAGGAATCTATTCATTATCATAAGGGACCAATTTCCAAATTAATTGAAAGAAGCTCTCCAAAACTTAAATGGTGCCTTGACTGGATCTACCTTCTCTGAGACCCCAGTCCATAGGGTCATTCTGTTCATTTTTAAGGTGGGAGAGCCCACCTTAAATATAGATGCTCCTTGACAGATACATTCAAAGGCTTCTGTCTCCAAGATGACTCTAGATCCTGTCAAGTAGACAACATTAAAGATTGCAAGTGATAAAATGAGCAACCACAGATGATCTAGTTCAATCTCTTTTACTTTCTAAGTCTGTAAAGAACAAGTCGAAAAATAAAAAAAAAGTTTTTCTGAACCTTTCACTTAAAGATGATGCATCAAAAGGTTAGATCTGCCTAACGTTTGAAGCCAAGTGCAAGATTTTGCTGACAAGGTCATTTCTAATTTTTTTCACTTTCGATATTACAAGTACAAATATTTAGCACATTCTCTCTAAATGTTTTCCAATATTTTTATCACCAAAGATTGAATTCAGCCTCCACTTGCTCTGGTTCCTGTGGTACCTAAAATATTTCGTTATAGAATGTATGCTCTAGAAACACATGCTGTGAGTTCTTATTTATGACATGAGAAGAGTTATGACATTATATTAATGATAACTTACTTGAAAACATGCACCTTATAGACACTGTTCAAGAGATTCACCAAATGCTCACATGAGGTTTAACTCCCCATGTCTTTAACCTAAATCAAAGTCTTGGTTCATCATCATGAGGGTAAGTAATGTCCTACAAGCAGAAATGGCAGCTTAGCACAGGTCTAGACACAGACCCCTTCAGAATAATTTCTGGGCTTTGGATTCAGAAGTTCATGTGCTGGTGTGGAAGATGTGTGCTTCCTGGCTTCAACCAGAGTTAGAGGTTCCTACGATCAGGGCTTGTCTGAGTTCAGTGAACTTTGCCTTGAAAGAATACATGGCTCATGATTGTATGTTGACCTGCATTTATTTTTAACATATGCGACTTGCTTCCTCAGTGTCTAGAGCTTATTATAATTACCCAGAGGAAGAAATTTGTAAGTTCTTGTCTAGCTCTCACTAATAGAATCCAAACACATGAAAGAACAAGTTAGCATAAGTCAGTTTGCAAGAATACCCTAAGATCTTTTGGAGTTTCAGTAGTGTGTGGCTGAGCACTGTATTTAAAAATGAATTACATGGACTGCAGACATGTCTCAGGAGAGTGGTTGCCTCACATCCGATGCCCAGCACCACATAATCAGGGTATGATGGTGTAATCCCAGCATTCGAGAAGTAGAGTCAGAAAGCTCTGAAAATCAAGGTCACCCTCTGCTACTCAGTGAGATCCAAGCCAGTTTGAACAACATAAAACCTTATATCAAAAAGTATTTATGAACACATACTGTAATAGAATGGTTTCTGAGTAAACCTATAATACATTTATTTAAGCTTTTAGAGCCAGATGACAGAGATGACAAGATGTTCAGTGGGTAAAACCACTTGGTGTGCTAGCCTGATTAGTTGAATTCAATTCCTACAAGCCATACAGAGTTGTAAGGAGAGAACTGACTTCATGAGATTGTCCTCTAACCTTTATATGTCTCTGGTACATGGATGGCACCACATCACACACATGATAATAATTTAAAAATAGATTATAATCTGCCCCGCCCCCAGAGTTAAGGAATCAAGATCTCTAAGGAGGAGACATGAGCATCTACTATCCTCATCAATTCCTAGATTATCCTTAAATGCCTAGACCATTATTAATTCATGGGTCAGTTGGTCGTTGGAAAGAACATAGTGCTGTATCCCTCAAAATTTTATGCGTATGTCTCTTTTTATATTTCTTTTGATAAACAAACAGCAAACCCTAAAACAAACAGCACAAATAAAAAAGTACCCTGAAAAGAGCTCTTGAAATACCCACAGCAGACACTGATGAGTAAAGGCAGGGATGGGAATCAAAGGAGAGATGCTGGGCACTGGGCTAGCGACAGATGCAGCAATAATCCTCATTAAGCATCTCCTTGTACTCTGAGGTAATGGCAAGGACCACCAGGCAGACATGGGCCTTTCCTGGAAGCTGAGAAATCAATCATTGGCTAACAGCTTACCTTGGCCAGCTCTCAGTTAAATCCCTGGCTAGAGTTTGTATCAAGCAAATGAATTCTAGTTATTCCTCCTAACTCTTGTTGGCAGGAGGCAGGACGTTTACCATCTGTTCAGCTGTGCGCTGGCAATAGGTAAACACACTGCTTCCCCAAGGCTATGGGTGGAAAGAAGCAACATATGAGCAGAGCTGGGGTAAGGTGCTGATGTTCTGGCTGTGAAAATCCACTGAGAGGGAGGCAGAGGAGTGTGGTTAACAACCTGGGACACAGGCCTTGCCTGAGGGCACCACACCAATGCAATTCCACAGGGGTTAAAATGCAGAATTCTTGAGGGCTAATCATTTGGTGTTGGATAACCAATCTATGTGCCCTTCCCTGGGGAAGACTATTTCTCCCACTCAGTATTCCTTAGTTGCCTATATTTCCTTGCACAGGAATGAAGCCTGAGGGACATTTTGCATAATCATTTGCCATATTTATTGCTATTGTTCTTGTTCAGCTCATGTTTGGGCAGTCGTGTTGGTGAGATTCTATGGGTGCAGCTTCAGAGAGTATTAGGAGACATAGTCTCAAGAAAAACTCCCTGGTCCTCTGCTTCTTAATTCTGTCCATCCCTGATAAATATACTGTTCTGTTTTTACTTTATTTCTATTCTTTGGATCCTGGGTCAATACTGCCTCAATTACTCAATTGCTGTAGATCTAAGCTTTGAGAGCAGAGAGAGTTAAATCAGAGCAAAGTAAATATGGGGAATATTCTTCAGTTGCTCTCCACCTTGTATTCTGAGACAGTGTCTCACACTGAACCCAAAGCTCATTGATTTAGCTGAATTAGCAGACTAGCAAGTTCCACGGATCCCCTTGTCTTCTCTTCTCACTCAGTGCTGGAGCCAGAAGCATCTACTGCTACACAAAGCTTTTCTTAATGCACAGGTGTCAGGGATCGAGCCCAAGTCCTCATGCTTGCCCAGCAAGCCCTTGACAGATGACTGAGGCATCTTCCTTACCCCCCAAACACTTCTTAAAGCTCCATGTTTCTTGCCTACTTCCGATATCCAGGAGGATAACTACGTGTTTTTCTTTGGGTTCACCTTCCTATTTAGCTTCTCTAGGATCACGAATTATAGGCTCAATAAATTTTATTTATGGCTAGAATCCACTAATAAGTGAGTACATACCATATTTATCTTTTT
>LOEQ01008985.1:3191-23647 GCA_001685075.1 Bramus lutescens | reverse complement strand
GGCAGGAGGTGGAAATTTTTAATAATAATAATAATAAATTAATAATAAAAAAGCTCCATGTTTCTCTAAAAGTAGGTGTGAGAGAAGTCAGTAGCAGCCATTCAGTGAGAGATATGAATCTCGGCAAGGAGATGGGTATCACCAAGAGCAAAGAAGGCTTAACCCCAAATAGCAGTGATGCCTTGTCCACGGCCTACTCCCAAAGTTTAGGCTTTGAATGCTTATTTCTCCTCAGGGCTCTCAAGGGTCAGGAATGGAGGTATGACTCAGAGGAACAGTTTTGGGTTCACTGTCTCATAAGGCTGCATTCAGCTATGTAACCCAAGTGACATGCATCAGCAGGCTTCACCTTAAATGTATCTGCTTCCAAAGTGCCACACTCCTGTGATAGGTACTGGTTGTGGAGAAACCTTTCCAAACAGATGTCTTACAGGCCCAACTGAATGTCTTCACAGTTTGGAGCCTGGCTTATTGCAGAGAGAATGATCTGGAAAGTTAGGAAAGACATTCAGTGACTTCAGAATCTAAGCTATGAAATCACATGTGCTACACTGAGTGTGGAATACCTTGGTGGCAGCCAGCCTTGATTGAATGAAAGATGATGGGCTTCTGCAAGGTCACTCACAGCAGAAGTGAGGGGCATAGGACATCATAAGCAGAAGGTAGCTTCACAAATGTCCCTCAGAGTTTTGGCTCAATGAATCATTGAAGAACATTCTTGTTGGGAAATGTCAATAAAAAAAATTGATGAGGTTACAAGTTTGTTCTACCAACCAGGATGATAGCATCAGAATGCTGTGTTTCTTCAGGTGCTGGAAGCACAGAGAAGCTGAGAGATGCCCTTAAAGAAGCTTCACCAGGAAATGTCCTCAACCCAGGGATGGGAAGATGGTTCAATGGGTAAAGTACTTACCATACAAGCATGAGGATCCAAGTTTGAGTCTTCAGTATCTACATTAAAAGCCAGGCATGGGGGCACATGTCTATAACTATGGTGCTTTGTCGTATGAGCCCGCTTGTTAGTTCCTGGCTGCTTAACCCCAAAATAACCACATAGAAACTGTATTAATTAAATTAGTACGTGGCCCATTAGCTCTAACTTCTTTTTGTCTAACTCTTACATCTTAATTTAACCCATTTCTAGTAATCTGTGTATCGCCACAAGGCTGTGGTTACTGGGTAAAGTTCCGGCATCTGTCTCTGGCGGGGCTACATGGCTTTTTTTGATTCTGCCTCCTTTCTCCCAGCATTCAGTTTGGTTTTCCCCGCCTAGCTCTACTCTACCCTATCACAGGCCCAAAACAGTTTCATTATTAACTGTAGTGATGAGGCGAGCAGGCCTGCTTTTCGTCCCGCCCAGCTAGCTTTACTCCCGAAATAACAACTCACAAATTGTATTCATTTAAACACTACCTGGCCCTATTAGCTCCAGCCTCTTACTTGCTAACTCTCACATCTTGATTAACCCATTTCTATTAATGTGTATCACCACTTGACTGTGGCTTATCGGCATGAGTCTAACCAGTGTCGGCCTTGAGAGGAGAGCCATGTCATCTGCCTGACTCTGCTTTCTTCCTCCCACAATTCTGGTCTGTCTTCCCTGCCTACCTATGTTCTGACCTATCAGGCTAAGGCAGTTTCTTTATTAACCAATGAAAGTAACACATAGACAGATGACCCTCCTACATCAATTAACCAATGGTATTCACAGCATACAGAGGGGAATCCCACATCAGTGCTTGTGGTGCATAAACATGGATCTGGGGGCTGTCTGGTCAGTCAGCTAAGGTGGTGAGTTCTAGATTTAATGAGAGATCTTGTCTCAAAAACATAAGGTGCAGAAGTGATTAAGGAAGATATCCCAGCATCATGGCTTCTACATTCACTTGCACTGGTGTGCACACCTTTGGAAACACATGTCCATGTGTGTGTGCACGCGTGTGCACACAGACACACGCACACACTCCGCAGACCTCTATCCACAGCACAGATCAACTACAGAATGCTAAGCTACTCATTCCAATAGTGCTTATAGCCATTAAGTGTGAGAAGATAAACCCAAGTAAAGGGTACTGCTTAACAAGAACTAAGATGTTGTTGCTTTGGGCTTGGAATATGCTTGGATGCTTGGCCATCCATTAAGCATAGTTGACTTACCAGGCCACACACTTAAAGAAAGCTGATTTTTCACTGGGAGATGTACTAATCTATGGATATAACAAGAAGTCGTTAGGAGTTGGTTTAATACTGTGTTCATTTAGCAAAATAATAGCAAGAGATTCTCCCCTAAGGTCTATGAACCAGTTACAGGTTCTTGGCCTAACAATGATACCAGGTATACATTTCAGCTTGTGAAGTAGACTTTAAATCCAATCAGAAAGCAGTTGGTTACTCCCTTAATGTTCATGCTACTATTGCACCAGGCCATGTACACAATTTGATCAAGCTCCTCCCATTCCTTATCCTTCTAATTCCTCCCTCATATCTATTATGACTCTTAACTCCCAATTTAATGTTTTCTCAGCTACTCCTTTTTATTAAACCCATAGAGCCCAATTTGTGTGGCTAAAATGTGCACGGATGTAGGGATACGTGTTGGAGCCATGCATAGCTTTTCCTGCATCACGTGCCTGGAGAAAGCCGACCCTTCCTCTCCCAGTGGCCATCACTTGCTAACAGTGCCTCAGCTATGGGTGAGACTTTCTGACTTCCTACCAGCTTCATTCTGGAATTTTCTGGCTTGATCTTGTTCAGGGCTTGTGCATGAT
The DNA here is from genome assembly GCA_001685075.1 of Bramus lutescens. Lineage (NCBI taxonomy): Eukaryota > Metazoa > Chordata > Mammalia > Rodentia > Cricetidae > Bramus > Bramus lutescens. The sequence continues at coordinate 20,879 of LOEQ01008985.1, read as the reverse complement.
GTTCCAGTCGCTGTGAGTTCACGTGTAAAACTGCCTGTTGTGTTCAGGAAACAGTTTGGCAGTAGTCACCCTCTACTGCTGCCTCTTACAGTCTTTCTACCCCCTTCGTCAATTCCTGAGCCTTGGGGCGGGGTTTGGGATGTGATAATTGTGTCTAATTTAGAGACAAGCATTCTGTAATCTCTTATTTTCTGCACTATGATGAATTATGTGTCCTGGGATTTTTATGTGGGTTATAGAGAATGAATTCATGTCCTCATATTTATAGATAAAACGTTGTGCTAACTAAGCTAACTCTCCCTCTATTCACATAATATTTTCAAACAAATATTATTTACTCCATCTTCTCGAGAACAGGCTCCTCTTCTAAGCATTGCCAGATCCTAACACTGAGCAGAGCATATTCGTTTGTGGCTAACCGTTGACTATAAACTTAGATTACATTCATTTCCACATTATGTCATTTCTACTGCTCAAATAATTTTCCTGGCAGTAGCCATAAGTCTTAGCAGCAATAACAATAACAACAAAATCTGACTGGTTGGAATGGCTGTGTGGGAAGCTGTATTGAAGTAATGTTAAATGGTGTTTGACACTGACAGGAAATGATGTCATGATTAATTTGCCAGGTTGGTCAATTCCATGGGAGGAACATGTGGTCCCCACTGGCTCTGCATCTTCCCTCTTGGCAAAGTTTCGGCTGAAATACTGTGATTGCCCCCAGCTCACTAACTCTTTGATAGGCCCGTATTTATGCCAAAGAATCACATGTTTTCCTTACCTTCCCCATCTACAATATTTTTTAAAAAGCTGATTTAGGAATGTTTTTATCTTCTTGATTTTTGGTATGCAGATTTTAGTAGATATGCAGTTTGTTCATGGAAAATAATGCTTACCGAAAGTGCTGACTGCCTTTCTTACAATGATTCCAATAATGACTATGGTAACATGATTTTCACAGATAGCTATAACACAGCTTCACCCACCTTAGAAAACATAATTATTAAATGAAATCAGAGGTTTGTATGAAGTACAAGTTTATTGGAACAGTATGATGGCTGAATTGTTAACTTGATTGTAGAGTGTTAAACACTTTAGTGCATTAGTGAAAAGTGTGTGCTTATGTCTGTGTTTCTGTGTGCCTGTGTGTATGTGCTGCCTGTGTTTGTGCTTGTGTGCATACATGTATGTGCTTGTGTGTTTGCCTGTGTACGTATGTGTGTGTCTGTGCTTGTGTTTGTGTGTGTAAATGTGTGTGCTTGTGTGTGTTTGTGTGTACCTGTGTCTATGTGTGTTCCTGTTCTTGAGTCTATGTGTGCAAACGTGTATGCATTTGTGTGTGTGCATGCACATTTGTGTATGATGTGCACATATAACCATCTGCAGATAGGATTAACTGAAACTGAGAAGACTTACCGTGACCATGTGAACCTACACCCATTTGTTAAGGTTCATACAAGTGGAGCACCAGCATCTTTCCTTTTCTGCTTTCTTGTCCCTAGAGACAAGAGTAGGAAGCCTCACTTTTCATTGTCACTCCTATGCACCCGTCCTAACACTATGTCTTTCCTTGCCACAAGGGACTACAAAATTTCAAACCACAATCCAGAGTCGGTACTTCCTCCCTTAAGTCGCTTCTTGGCTATATTTGGTCACAGAAATGAGAAAGGCAGCCAACAAAAGGCTATGAGAGGGTAGAGCTTGAAAGAAAAGTTGCCTCTCTTCTATGACAAAATAGATTCATTGCAGCAGCTGGAAAGGCAAAAAACTCTCCCATCATTATGGATTTCAAAGAACACTGTGAGAACCTGTGCAAAGAGGCCCCTGATGGCCCAGTGTCATGTCTGCCAGCTCCTTGGACTGTGGGACCAGATCCAGTGACCTTCTGAGATGAGCACCAGATGTCTACTGCCTGTCTTGGTTAGCCACCACAGGCTTCTGTCTGCCCTCACCCCAGTGTGACTGAGGACAGCATGTTTTACCTCCTCACCAGCTGGCCCCAGATGGTTACAGCCTTGGCATAATTAAATCTGAGGTCTTGCTCTCTGCGGCTTTGGAGGTATCACCTGTAATTAGTTTACCTGGATACATCAAGTTTTTATATTTAATATACCAGCATACTTTTGGTCCCTAAGGATGGGGAGAATAATATAAAATTCTAAGCAATATGGGCTTATCCACTGGAGGAAAGATACAAGGTCAGTGTTGCACTAAAACATACAGGAAACAATTTCTCCACGTCAGTCAACACAGAGTAATGCCCTGAACCTTCCATCACATACTAAGCATGAAATTAGGCAGTGAGGAACATTTTCTATTCAAAACACATTTGGAAGGCAACAGGAAATCAGATGCTTTTATTCAAGAAAAAAAGAATATGAATTCATGGCATGATAATAAGGGAGAGAAGAGTCTTCTGATCCAGATAGAAGATTTGAATCCTGGCTTTGTCATTTTGCTGAAGTACGGCTGTACACTGCTACCTCCCTCTCTGATCCTCAGTTTTCCCTTCTGCTAGCATCAGGACCCAATTCAGAGAAGCATAGTATACAACTCAATAATGAAAGGAAATAAAATACATAAAATTCTTTAGTGTTGGCACAGAACACCCTCCAATCTATCCTCCTGCATACATCCGTATGTATACTTAGGTTCTGGAAGCAGCTCTGCATTGAGTTTGCATGAAGCTTNTTTCCCTTCTGCTAGCATCAGGACCCAATTCAGAGAAGCATAGTATACAACTCAATAATGAAAGGAAATAAAATACATAAAATTCTTTAGTGTTGGCACAGAACACCCTCCAATCTATCCTCCTGCATACATCCGTATGTATACTTAGGTTCTGGAAGCAGCTCTGCATTGAGTTTGCATGAAGCTTACATTCCAATAGAGAAAGTGGTCACCCTCAATGCCACCTGGAGTGTTATTGTGCCTGTGTGATAGGTCCCACAGTGAAGCAAGCAACTAGGTAAACTCAGTACTTTCTAATCAATGAGATAGATGGAGGGAGTTAAAAGAAGTACAGTACTGAGAACCTCAGTGTCTTCTTGAGGAAGTGGTTATGTGAGCTGGAGTCCAAATAACCTGAAGAGGGCTATCACGCGAGTGTCTGAAAATAAGCCTTGAGAGGTGGGTCAGCTCAATAAATGTTGGACAATTATTGTGACTTCAGTTTCCTAGTGTCTTGCTTCTTCATATATTGGGTGGGTTCAGAAAGGAGATATGGCAGAGTGGGCCCATGAGGATTGGACATTCTGAATCACTGAGCCAGTCAGTCATCTGCTCCAGATGCTGACTGAGTAGGATTTAGCTAGAGGAGACGACACCAAAGCCTTGCATTGCTCATCCACACAGCCCTGAAGACCAAGGCTCCAGAGACCGTGAGTCACTGTCACTCACTTCCAAGAATGAGACGGTAGTCTCAGTCCAGGAACTGTCAGATTGTACTGGCCCGTGTGCATGTCTGTGGGAGACAGTCTTCATTATGAGCTGAAGTAGAAATGACGTAGAAAGGCCTGACCCACTACCATGAGTGGCACCATTCCCTAGGCAGGCAGCCTTGGCCTCCTTCAATGACGGACAGTACCTATAAGCTGCAATAAACCCTTCCCTCCCCTAACTTGCTCTTGGTCAAAGTGTTTTCTCACAGCAGTGGAAAGTAGACAAGAACACTAACTAAGACCAGGTGTGTGTCTACAGACTTCCCTTCTCTTGGCCTTATCCCAGCCTTACCCAGTACAGTCCCCATTTCCTCTTAAGTGAAGACTCCCTTCTCAGAAAGTTCTAGGCCATGTCAAATTGGTAGTTAAAGCTGAGCAGAATAGTTATCAGTAAATAAAACAAACCAACAAATATTGAGAAGAGCCCTAGGGCAGGAGCTCTTGTTCTAACTGCTGTGAACCAGATGACTGCGGTTCATGACACTGGGCATCTCCAAGGCTCAGCTCCTTCATCTCTAAAACAGTAACATTGATAATCCTAGTTCTCAGAGGTGCTGTGAGGACCAAATGACATTTAAAACAAAAATTGCTTAGCAACGAACCTGGCATTTGTTAAAGGGTCATTAAATGCCACCCAATTAAATCAAAGGAAAGGCATTGGCACCCGCTTGGCAAGCCTCACACAATCTCCTTAGAGGAGGCGTTTTTAGGCAGCATGGTCATAAAATGTCTTGCCTATATTACAGGGGGATCACTGCTCAGCTGAGGAAGCTGCCTGATGTGTTTACTTGGCCTATGATTTCCAGGTCATTCGTGGGAGTTAAATACTTTCATGGCAGGTGCTGCATGAAGCTGGGAATTCACTGACCTATGATGGACGAGTCTTAATTACTATCCGCAGGTCTAACCTAAGACTTGTGAGTGACACTCAAAAAGCCATATGGTGAGCAAAGGCATTTGGGATGGAAACATATTGGCAGAGAGACGGTTCTCTGTTGTTCTCTCCCCTGATTAGGTATGTGCAGAGAGAAAAAGCCTCTTAAATCATGGTTGGGAAAGCTTACAGACTGTGAGATTCAATTTTAAAGTTTGATCCAAATACACACATGCATGTACATGTAACTCATGTTGATGCTATACAGTACCACACACACACACACACACACACACACACACAATACAGGTTCAGAAGTCAAACATGCTTCAGGATCCACCAATTAGTAATTTCACAAGTTCAGACAAGTCACAAGGCTCCCACAATGCACCCGTTCTTCATAGTGGAAATGATAAAAATCTATCTGGGAGACCTATGGAAAACAATGAGATGAGCTGTAGAGACTCCTTGCTATCGTTAACAATGAATATGAGGGTAGAGCTGGGCTAGCCCTATGAGGTTTTTATATGAGTCTGTGTACTGTTTAATGTGACCATGAGCCATTTAATGAGTCTTTGAATCATCCATAATAAGATGAGGTTAATAAGATCTACCCTACCTGGGGAATTAATTCTTTCAATAAATAATTATAGAGTCTTTTCTCTGGAACTTAAATGATTTTTAGAAAGGGACAAATATTCCCCTAAAGCTGCAAAAGGTCCAAAGAAAGAGGAAGATGAACCTGGAGAAAGTACAGGTAAAGATGTAGAAGAACATATAAGAGGGACCATGGGAGAAAGCCCTGGATGATGAAGAAGGACATTGCAATGGGAAATGAGGAACTGATGCTCAAACAAGTGGGAAAGGGGGCTTTCCACTTGACTCTTCATTTTTTAGGTTTATTTTTACTTTTTGTGTATTAGTGTTTATCCACATGTATGTCTGTGTACCAAGTGCATGCAGTGTTCATGGAGGCAAGAGAGAGCATCGGATATCCTGGAACTGCAACGGCTGGAGGTTTCGAGTTACCATGTTGGTTCTGGGAGCTGGACTCGAATTCTTCCCAAGAACAGCAAGTTCTCTGCTCTCCATTGCTGGTCTGTCTCCCTATCCCTGAACTTTGCTCTTAATGAACAGGGGTAGCCAAGAATGACCTGACAAATGTCAAACAGCGAATTACACAAATCAGCATCCCTTTGGGAATTTGTTCATTCGCTGAATAGTTAACGGTGACCAGATAGCCTCAAGGCTCTATGGACATGGCCAGTACAGCTGCTGTGTGCTGTGTTGTCCCTGGAGAGTGATGAGGAAGGCAACAGCGTTTCAGGCACTCAGTATTGCACCAGGCACAAATCAATGGCCCACATGCAGCTGGGAATAATTAGGATCACCACAGCAGCCATAATAAAAATCAGCAGTGTGCTCCCCCGTGCGAGCAATGCAGTCGGTCTTCAAAGCAAGGCAGGGCAGCAGCCTCTGCTTCTTTCTTAGGAAAAACACCCCTCTGCCATTTTGTTTTGTAAAAAGAACAGTTCTTGAGGCTGGAGAGATGATTGGACAGTTTTCAGCAGGACCCAAGTCAGTTATTCTAGCATCCATTTTTTGGTAGGATAGCAGTAGGATCACAGCTGCATGTAATTTCCAGCTCCAGAGGACTGGACACACTCACACAGTCATACACAAAAATAACTAATTTTTAAGAATCAATCTTTAAATAAAATTGAAAAAGAACATTTTGGGTGTGTTGGTGCTCACCCTGGAGTCCCAGCACTTAGGCTGTAGAGTCATGAGGATCAGTAGTTCAAGGTCCTTCCTTAGCTATACAGCAAGTTTGAAAGTAGTCTGAGCTTCATGAGACCCTGACCAGTTTTATATTAGAGTATTGGAGTCTCAGTTTGAAAAATTGGTTACTAGTCAGGCTACCCTCACATGTGGTCACCAAGGAGATCGGGAGAATTGGTACCAGGAAGGTGAAGTTACAGCTTACAGCTCTTATCTCTTTCAAACTGCAACAATGAGAATTTAATTCTCTAGGTCCAGAGAGAGGCAGGGGCTGTTTGGATTGGTGTGGGTTTTTTTCCTTACTTCTGTGCTTTATCTGTTGCTAGGGACCAAAATCTAAAGCTAATGTCTTATAGATAACTAGCCTGATCTTCCCTGAAAACTTAGAATCAGGTCTACATAATTAACTACCCCAAACTAATAGCCTGTGGAGTCCTGTGCTGGCTGTGCAGTGGGGCATCCTTCCACTGCAGCTCACCCTGGAGCTCCTCCCCATCAGGCCCATGAGACGGAAGAAGCTACCTGTATAGATCTCAAAAGACAGTGATCTCTTGAACCCAGAGTTTTGTGTAGTAGCAGCATGCAAACTCCCAATTTCAGCATGGCTTACACATTACATTAGTGGATGTGTTTTAGGTGAGTAAATCTTGACCTAGTATCAGATAGCAACACACTGACCACAACTCACACTGCTGAATGTGACTTGCTCCTGGTACACTGGCTGTACCAAGATCTGTTTGCTTTATATTTTCCATTCCTCAGAGCCTCTGGTCTGTATTCACAATTTTCCATTTTGGGGTGTGTGTGTGTATGTGTATGTATATATGTGTGTGTGTGTGTGTGAGAGAGAGAGAGAGAGAGAGAGATAGAGAGAGAGAAAGAGAGATGTGTATGTGCAGTGTATGTCCATGTGGTATGTAATGTACGGTACTGTGTGTGAAGGGCATACATCTGTGTGAGCATTCAGATACACATGATTGTATGAACACATGTGGAGGCCAGAATGGGATGTTGGGTTGGGTGTTTTCCTCTATCACTGTCTCTCTTAGTCACTTGAGACAAATTCTCTCACTCAGTCTTAGGTTGATCCTTTTATCTCTGCTAACTGGCCTGTGAACCTTCAAGACCCATATATCTCCAACTTAATACCTCCTATTGTGGGACTCTAGGTATGCCAGGCCATGACCATCTTTTCATGTGGGTGCTGAGGATTTGAACTCAGATCCTCTCACTAGCACAGCAAACGCTTCTACCCACGTAACCATCTCCCCAGCCATGTGGTGTTTCTTTTTGATACCAAACTATATGATTCTTACCAAAAATTTCTTTTAGCATTTTTCCTAAATTTTCTCAGAGGCTCTTTTACATAGTGAATCAAGCTTACATTACTTAAAGTGTTCAGTTCTTCAAGAAAATGAGTTCTCAAAGGCACACAAGCATTTAAATAGGAAACCTACAGAAATGCCTGCAATTCCCCAGAACAATTACCTGTCATGTAAACAGGCAATAACAAATGAAGTCTGTGTCTGGTCAGTGGGAGCTGGCTGATTTCATCAGGAAAAGATTCCTGGCCCAACTCCAGGGAATGGCACAGAATCATGGGCAGGGACACAGCTCTAGATACCAGATTCTGCCACCCCTTCCGAGGTAGAGATCACCACATGGCACACCTTGCAGAGGTCTCCTAATAGACTTCACTTTACTACCAGAGTTGTCAAAGACAGAGCTGTTGAAGTTAAGGTTGTGGGAAACGGCACCAGGAACTTCTGGGAAAGATTTCCAGAGTCCCTCCTCTCCTCATCAGGAAATGAATCCACTTGTCAAGAAATCTGGCTCTGACCACATCTCACCAAGTCACAGATATTATTCATCATCTCTTACAATGCTAGACATCATGGCTTTAAAGGAGATCAGATGCCCCTTTTTTAGTCTACAGGCGAAAGCTGGATACACTTGCGGGGTGAGGTGCAATATTTCAATTTGGGCTGAGTCTCCTGCTTGTGGAGGTGCCTGCTTGACCCATCTGACTTGTTGTTGAATGTCAATCACTTGAAGAGGCACAACCTCTCAATGGTGTAACTCTCTTTGTAGTTACACTGCTTGAAGATACTTCATAGTTGTCTGAAGACTTTCCCACTCAACTCGGTAATGTTGATATAATATCCAGTTTTAATTAGGGGACACTTTCTAAAGATACCATTCCTTATGAAGCCCTCCTCACAGATATTATTCTCTCCTCTTAAATATCATCCTTCCAATCTTGTTGACATTAAGTTAACAATGGTCATCTAACTTACTGTTGGGTACCTCCCAATTCTTAATTCAAGAGTCACTGTGTTGGGTGCTTAACAAGATTAATGTAACAATAGCAAAACACTAAGAAAAACCACACATGGGGTCAGCAAGAAGTAAAAGCATTTTACCACCAAGCCTGACAACTTAAGTTCAATTCCCAGGACCCTCACAGTGGAAGGAGAAAACTGACTCCCACAAGTTGTCCTCTGACCTCTACACACAAGCCATGGCAAACACCTACACACAAAACACACACAATAAATCTAAAGCAAAAAAAAAAGTCCTGAGGAATGAATTAGGTTATAGGTAAGAATTGTATAATATTTCTGAGGAAACATTTGATTGCTTGACAACTTCAGTATTGATGAATTAATTTCTTGTCCTGCTACTGTGACAAAAATACGTTGAGTTTATTTTTGCTCACAGTCCAAGGTTACAGACCATTGTGCAGGGAAGGCATGGTGGCCGGAGCTCAGGACATCTGGTCACATCGTGGTCACAGTCAGGAGGCAGACAGATGAATGATGCTATTTGGCTTCTTTTCTTCTTTTTATTCAGTCTGGGGGAATGCCCAATCCATGGGACAGTGTGGACAGTATTTCGGGTGATTCTTGCCATTTCAGTTAACCTAACTGAGCAACTTTCACAGACATGCCCAGAGGTTTGTTTCCACGGTGATTTCAAATCCCATCAGGTTGACAATCAAGATAGCCATCAGTTTACAAAAGTATAATTAACCGAATTTTTACAACAGTGTTTGTGAGACTTTTTCATTCATCTAAGGAGTTGTTTTATCTTCGCATTTCAAGCCATTTGTTTGAAGTCTATTATTTCCTCATATTTGATCATTGGTATACCTTGATTTACTGACCTCACTCTGTCAGAGCCTTTACAATGAGCTTGCAAGATATTGAAACATCATGTTAAGAAACTTTTCAAAATCTTTCCTGGTTTTTTTTTTGCAAGATTTGCATTTTTCTTTGCATTAAGTTGCTAATAAGCCTCTATTATAGTATCTGGCATTTAAAACCTGCAGCAATCAGCAGGAGGCTGATGTACACAAGCACAAAGACACAGAAACGCTGCTACCATGTATGCAGATGGTGTTGAAGTTAGCAAAATAAAAATTAATTAAAATTTACTCTGTGACATAGACAGAATTGGGGTCTTCAACAGTTTTAGTAAAATATTTTTATTAATTCTCTGAGATGTCCATACATACATACATACATACAATGCATTTTGATCACATTCAGCCTATGGTTCTCTCCCTAACTCCTCCCAGATCCTTTTCCCATCCCCTTCCTAACTTCATACCATCTTTTGTTTTCACAGCTCTCTGAGTCCAGTTTGGCTGCTCGTAGAATCCTGGGTCTGGGGCCATCCACCAGTGTATGGGACACACCCTTAATGAAAACTCACTCTTTATTCCCCTGAAGTCAACAACTGTCAATAGCACCTCAGCCAGGGGTGGGGCCTTGTGAGCCCCTTCTCTTTTCTATGCTGGAATGTTAGCCCGCATGGTCTTTTGCAGGCAACTGCAGCTGCTGTTCAGATCATGAGTGCAGCATTACCAAATCTTTAATCTTTAATCTCTTAAATTAGAAAAATAAGGAGAAAGGGGAAAATATCTTCTTAAAAACAACCAAATTTTTCTAGTCCAGACAAGTCTCTTGACAAATAGCATCGCAAGAGAATTTTTCAGACTGTGTTAAAATGCAAATGTGTAGATTATTAAGTCATAAACTATGAATAAAACTCAGGAATCTATTTAATGGGCATTCCAGGTAATGTGACATAGGTTAAAATCTAGAAGGAAATGCTCAACATCCTTAGCCATCAGAGAAATGCAATTTAAAACAACTCCGAGATTCCATATTACACTTGTGAGAATGGCCAAGATCAAAAATACTGATGACAGCTGGAGTACAAATTGTACAGCCACTTTGTAAATAAATACGGCAATTTCTCAGAAAATTAGGAATCAATCTACCACAAGACACAGCGATACTACCCTTAGGTATATACCCAAAGGATGCTCAATCATACCACAAAGGCACTTGCTCAACCATGTTCATAGCAGCATTATTTGTGATAGACAGAACCTGGAAGCAACCTAGATAGCACTCAGCTGAAGAATGGATAAGGAAAATGCGGTACATCTACACAATGGAGTACTAATTAGCGGGAAAGCATAAAGACATCTTGAAATTTGCAGACAAATGGATGGAACTAGATAAAACCATACTGAGTAAGGTAACCCACCCCTAGAAAGACAAATATATACTCACTCATAAGTGGCTTTTAGACATAAAGCAAAGAATAACCAGCCTAAAGGCCACAACCCCAGAGAAACTAGGCAACAAAGAAGACCCTAACAGAGACAGACATGGATCTGCCTAGGAAGGAGAAAAAGACAAGATCTCCTGAGTAAACTGGGAGCATGGTTGGGGTGGAAGAGGAGTAGGAAAAATGTATAGCTCAATTAAAAATAGTAAAATATAAAATAAAATAAATGATGTGGGAATTACTGACCAATGCCAGTTTTATTTACAAATGAAGATGTTAAGATGCTGGAAGGAAGATGTGATGTTACTGTTGAGTTGCAAAACCAGCTAAGAACCAAGATCTGATTCTGATATTACTTTCATCTCTTATATAATGTTTGCTCTAAAATACTACATTTGCATGGGGACAACAGCACACAGTCTTTCCCAGAAAATTCTTGCAGGAAGAAATTATTCCAGAAATTTCCACTGACATCATAATTTAGGGATGTCCCTTAGATAAAAAAGGCTTAATAATTACCCCCAACATGAACAAATCTTCCTTAAATCCTCTGTAGGTTATTTAGAATACCTAATACAGAGTGAATGCTGTATACTATCTCTTAAATTGTGCTGCATTGGGAACAATGGTAAAGATGAGTTTGTATGTGCTCTATACATCAACAACTAATTTATTTTCAGCATTTGTTTTTCATGGATGTCGAAGCCTATAAAGCATAACCTACTGTAGCTATAAACCCCGTGGGTGTTGAAGGCTAGCTGACTATAGGCTATGCATTATTTAGCTACTAGTACCTCACCACAATAGTCTTTACCTCTAGTTTGAAGGTGAGAAAAGGTTAATCAGGACTAGCATACACAAGATCTCATTTGGAGAGGGGTTGAGTATCTAGTTCTGTGGTCAGCATCTGACTCACCCAACCACCCTATGAACTCACAGAATGTAGAACTGTACTAATGTGTTTTCCAACATCACTTCTGAGTGTCCATTACAGGAACTCTTCTCACTGGCAGACAAACATAGCTATCTGTAGAACCATCCTCTTCCTGTCCACTTAATTACAGTCCCTGTGCCTTTTAATACTTCAACAGCAAATACAGAAACAGCCTTGCTTCATCAGATTGGCCAGAGAGGCTATTTTTACTTTTCTTTATTATGATAATTCTTACTGTACATGTGGGGCTGTTGTTCAGATTTTTAAAACTATTTTAAGTAGTGCTGATTTATTATATTTGAGGCTTCAGGCTATGTTAGTGAGACTTACTATTTCAGAAATGTAAAAAAAAAATTAAAATGCCATGTGGTAAGAGAATAACAGTAAAATATAGGTTCTTATAGGATTGATTTTCTTCTTAAAAACTGCTACTGACAACAATGATTATTATCAATATCACTAACATTTACAAATATCTACAGAGAATTTATCCAGAGATAAGTAACTTTATCAAGAATATCTCCCATAATTCTCATACGATCATACAGTACCAATGTCATTATAGTCAGAGACTAGCCATCAATGATAGAACAATTTTCCTAGAGGAACAGAGTCTGTGAAAATGCATCTCTGGAACCCATTCACAGAGATCTCCTCCAGTGCCTGGCCATTGAGTTCTACATGGTATTACTTTCTGCAGAGAGTTCTGTCCACATCTTGAAAGGTCCTCTCTGGAGTCCCAAACATTCAGGTTGATAAGAAAATGCAGTTCTGGAACAGGGTGGTCATAAGAGACTTTGTGCCAGTGATGTGCTGAATGAGAAGAGTTTTTATAAGAAAGAAAAGACACTTCCAAAGAGAGAGCGTGTGTGTAGAAGAGTATAATTGTGGTGATTTGAAAGGAAATGATTCCCAAAGGGTGTCTGCCTGCATGCCGCCATGTTCCCAGTCATGATGATAATGGACTGAACCTCTGAAAATCTAAGCCAGGTCCAATTAAAATTTTCTGTATAAGAGTTTCTGTGGTCATGGTATCTCTTCATAGCAATAGAAATCCTAACTAAGGCAACAACAAACTACAAAGGTAGTGACAGGACCACTGAAAAGCTGGAGAAAGGGAAGAGCAATACAGTAGAATATAATGAGAAGCTCGTAGACCCCGCTGTGACTGCCCAGGAGCAGTCTCCAGAAAGACCATGACTCTTCAGTCAACAAAGCCAAGGATGCTGACATGGCCGACATTAGAAAGAACTCAAAATTCAACTTATTAACCTTGTCAATGACTTCAAAGAATATGGGATTAAATAAGATGATGAAAGGAAGGAATTCAGTTCAGGATATGAATAAGATACTTAACAAATTAGAATATAAGATGAAACAATCCATAAGAAAATGGAAATTACAAAACAAAATGAAACCAATGACAGAGTGGAAATATTATAAATAAAACCTCAATGAAACAAGCTTAAAAGAACCCTGAGAAGTATCACCAGTCGACTAGATCATACAGAAAAAATATCAATAAAAGACGAGTTTGAGGAAATACTACATTCAGACCCCAATATAGAAAAATAAATAGATAGATAATTAATTAAACAAACAAATAAATAAAGATTCTGATCATAATTTTTAAAAAATCTGAGACATGTTCAAGAGGGGAATCTTAAGAATTCATGAGGGCAAAGAAGTTTCTGAAATAAAACTTAGAGCATAGAAAATAAATTAAATGAAACTATATTATGAAATTTCCCAAATCTGGAGAGGAAGAAGACAAATAACACTTAGAAACCCAAAGAGACATGACCATAGAAAAATATCATGTGACACACTATAGTTAAAATAATAATAGTACAAAACTCCCATAATTATTAAAGTATATAAGAGAAAATAGCACTTCACATAAAAATCAAATACATCAGAGTAATTTCAGAGCTCTCAGCACAAACCTAAAATCCATGAAGATGTGGAAAGATACATTTGAAGACTTTAAAACAAATAAGCTGTCAACTAAGGTTGCAAGACCCATCAGATTTACCATTAGAAGTCAGCAGAAAGAAAAAAGTCATAACAAACCCAGAAAGATAAGAACTCATGACTGCAACATCAGCATTGTAGAAAGATGGTCTCAACTACAAGAGCTTAGGGAAGAACAAATATCAGCAGAGAAATAGGTGGACGGAGGAAAATTAACCAGCAATTGATCAAATCCTGTTCAGCACAGCAGCAAAACCCATAGTATAAATGGTAACAATAAAAAAATAAGAACCAAATAAACCCATAAGAGAAAACAGTGTTGCAACTACAAGAATCAGCAAATCCTCATCACTAACGGCCCTATGTGTAAACTGCCCCAATTCTCCAGTTGAAAGATGTGGACTGGATGACTAAACCAAACAACAGGATCGACTTCTGGGCTTGGTTTGCTCTTGGTTTTCTAAGATCTTGAGGTAAAAATGAAGGTACAGTTAATTAGTCAGGACTGTTGGGATACTTAGAGCAATCTAAGCAGAGAGTTTGTAGCTATCAGTACAGACATTTAAAACCTCAGAGAATGCAAAGAAAGAATTTACCCCAAGAGCTCCTAGAAGAAGAACATTCTAAGAAGATGAAAATAAATAATCAAGGACATTTCATAGTAGATGAAAACAAATAAGAATATGTACTAGCATATGCACTGCCATAGTATGTATTTTAGTAGCGAGCACATGCTGGTGTATATGTTCATGCTTCTCAGTGGTTCTATCATTTTACCTCAACATAAAATAATTCAATCATTATACAGAGGACAGTCCTGTAATAGGTATCAACATTTTAGCACTGTGACAGTAGCCAAACAATTCTCCTGGGACTTTTGTTTTAAAATGTTAAATGAAGAGGAATACTTACTAAAACCACATTTCCACAGCTTACATCTTGAAAAAGCACCAAGAAACTTCAAAATATACACGTAATTTAGGATTAGGGTTCAGGTGTACTGTGGCCATTTAGATCAAGCCCACAGAATCCCCAGCACAGGTAGCCAGTAATCTACCACAAGCAGTCATAAACAAATGTGTCAATACATGGATATAGCTGGGTTGCAATCAAACGTCATCTACAAAATCCGGTTGAAGAACAAATTCAGCTGAAGGTGCATAGTCTGCATTATTTGTCTAAATATTTTTAGAAAACACTTCCACTATTGTGTCATAGACACAGGAGTGTGTACAACTTGCTCCCATTGTTTTCTTTGCCCAGCATAAAGCCATATATATATATATATATCCACACAATATACATTACATATATATGTTGTATTTCTGAATATTGTGTGAATATAAAATGACTAAAAGATTGTGTGAAGGCGAGGAAGGAGAGGCATCCAGAGGGTTTCTGTTGCATCTGCTATGCTATACTCTAAACCTATACTTACTAATATTAGTAATATGTTTACTACATTACTGCATTCAGAGTAGAAACGATCTGAAATGTTGACAGCCCCGTTATCTCTCAAAGGTTGCTTAGCTCCTCTTATCATTGCAATGAAATTCCCTGATGCTAGCAACTGTTGCCACTTTTCATATGCTCTCCCTTAACCCACTGAGTCAGAGAGGCTTCTAGAATTCTGATCACATTGTGGTACTAAACATGTGACTATGGCTGATCTGACTAAGTTAATGTTAGTCTCTCCTGTGCCAGTGGGAACTTGAAAGCTTCATGTTTTAAAATCTACTGGGGGAGTTAGGAAAAGTATACGAAGAGTTTATGGATATTCTCTGGGGACTCTAACAAAACATCCTTCCACTGAGAAGAATGCATAAGTCAGGCTGAGAAGCCTAGAAAGCAGAAGAGGCCCACAGAAGAATTGCTTTGAGCTCATGAATATTTCTTGCTTGAATGTACTTCTTGAGTTTGCAATTGTATTGGCAATTTTTCTTACTGTAGTGAAAAACTACTTAACAAGGATCAGCTTCAGTTTAATAAGGGATACAATCCATCATGATGGGGAAGGAATGGTGGCAGAATCATGAGGTGCTTGGCTCATTGTATCACTGTGAGAAAGGGCAGGGTGCTGGGGAGATGGCTCAGTGGTTAAATTAAGAGCACTTGCTTCTCTTGCAAAGGACTCAAATTCAGTTCTCAGCACCCATATTAGATGCCTGACAACCACCTCACCTGTAAGTCCAGCTCCATAAAATACAATGTTCTCTTTGGCCTCCACAGCATCCTACATGTGAGTACGTATGCACACACACACACACACACACACACACACACACACACACACAGAGGGAGGAAGGGACATAGGGAGGGATAGAAAGAGTACATGACAGAAATACATAAAATATTTTTGTTATAAAGTTTTTTTAATTATGTGTATGGGCATGTCTATGTGTGCATATGTGCACATGAGTATCCACGGATACCAGAGGCCCCCTGGAGCTAGAGTTGCAGGTGGTTGTGGACTTTCTAACATGTATGTTAGTAACCAAAGTCAGGTCCTCTACAGAGCAATATGTGCTCTTAACCACTGAGCGTCTTCTCCAGCCCAATAAAACAAATCTTTTAATAAAAAAGAGGGAACCCAGAGAGGACAGGAAGTGGGTAAAGGATAGAGGACTTAAAGACCCACCCCCACCAGTTACTCACTTCCTCCAGCAAGGCTCCACTTCCTAAATGCTCCAAAGTCTTCCAAAATAGCACAATTATCTGGAGATCAAATGTTCCAACATAAGGGCCTTTGGGGACACGTCCCATCCAAACCACAATGCCATTGCCTCCCTGTCCTAGGCCCCAGCAGACATCCCTTCATATTCTAATGATAAAACCAACTATTTAGCACTAGCCATCTCAAAGTGGTTTCTGCTGGCCCTCATTTAAAACTCTGTGGAACCAACGTCCATATCCCTTCACAATAGTACAGATCACACACTGTGTTGCTCAGGACCCGGGCATGCAGACCTTCCCAGACTGGGCCTAGACCTCTCTGTGTGCCCACAGCCCCACACTCTGATGCATGCTTCTTTTAATGTCACCACCCATCTTGGAGTTCACACAACTCAGGTCAGTAAGCATTTCTTTGGAGAAGGCCACCACATCCAATGCTTCCCCCATGATGGCATAGTCTAGACCCCAGGTTCTCTGTCTGGACACAGCAGGACCATACCCTGATGCCCTCTTGTTCTACAGCTTATTTTCTACTTGGGACATTATAACTCATATCTGGCATGATCAATAGCTCTCAGATGATCACATAATTGCAAATGCTAAATTACCAAATGAATTACCCTGTTCAGACTTGTCTCCTATAGAGTGTTATGCTTCCATATTTTATTGATTAAAATTCTTTAAAAAAAAATTCCAGAACAATGAAAACATAGCCAGTCTGATGGGCTGGTGTGTTCTAAAACCCAGAACTCTTATAAAAGATACAGGGATAATAGACGGGTACCCTGATCACAAAGGACACATACAAATCAGAAAACAACAGCATGAGCTGAGCTTGTAACACTTCATTTGAATTTGATAATGTGACAAGCAGATATCAGACAGTATCAACAGCTTCTATAGTCACAGGCTTTTTATAGTTACGAATAAAAAAAATCTCAGTTGAAAATTACTCATCCCTACTTTAAGAAAATTCTTATGATTTTGTCATTTTGATATTCTACCCCACTTGAAGATATTTTAAAAATCAAGATCAGCTCTTGATTTGAGAGATGGGGAACCTGGTATTTAAATGAAAGTAATGGGTCCTGAGAGGTGGCTTAGCAGTTAAAAGCATGTACTGCTTTTGAAGAGTACCCGAGTTCCCAGCCCTATTTTGGGCAGCTCACAACTCTCTGTACCTCCAGCATCAGAAGAATCCAGCATGTTTCTGGACTACAAGAAGACCTGCAATCACGTAAATACCTACATATGACACACACAGTTAATGGCAAATCTTAAATAGAAGTAATATAATTTAGGCAAGAAAGAAAGCCCTTGCTGGAATGTGTCTAGAACACTATGCTTTCAGATGCCTGTTCTAAGCTAGTTTCTCACATTTTATTCTTTCTTTCTTTCTCTCTCTCTCTCTCTCTCTCTCTCTCTCT
>LOEQ01008984.1:44316-54356 GCA_001685075.1 Bramus lutescens | reverse complement strand
CATCTGTAATGAGATCTGATGTCCTCTTCTGGTGGGCAGGTGTACATGCAGATACACCATTGTATACATAACAAATAAATAAATCTTAAAAAAAAGAGTGATGGTCTTGCCCATCAGGGTCTTCACAAAGATCTGCATATTGGCATCTGCAACCCGCTCGGTCGCCGCGTTGAAAAGAAAGAGACCCCATTATATACATTTACAAAACAATTCCTGCACCTAAGGATCACAGAATATTGTGGAAAAGGAGGCTGAAAAATCCTAAAAGCTAGAGGATCAGGGAGTTTGCTGTGAGGCTATGTTTCCTCGTAATGTCAGGAACTACACACATAAAGTCTGATCAAATGGACTATCCAAATGTAACCCAAACAATGATGACACCAATAGATATGCCCGAGTGGACTGGAGAAAACCAATGAGGCCTCAACCCTGCACAAAGAACTTCAAGCAAATAAAGAATGCTGAGAATGAAAGAAGTAGTCTCCCCCAATACCAAATGATCCATCCTAAAAAACATGTAGACAACTAATACTATAAATCCTAAGTATTTTAAATTTAGGAATATATACAGATACGTATGTGCATATAACAGCAGTGGAAACAGAGGCCGTGAATATGAAAGAGATCAAGAAGTGATATATGGCAGTGTTTGGAGGGAAAAGAGGAAGCATGAAATGTAATTATATTATAATATCAAAAATAAAATGAATAATTTTAAAAAAGAAAAGAAAGCAGAGCATAGTGACACACACTTGTAATGTTAGCCCTGAGGAGACAGAGACAGCAGGATTCCTGGGGCACACTGGTCAACTAAACTAGCAAAATTAGTAAGCCCCATCCCAAAGGATAAGCTCTATTCAAACAACCAAGTGGATGTCTGTGGGGGAATGTTATATAGGCCACATATTCTGCATGGTATCAGCAGCCAGCCTCTCAAGTCACAATAGCAACAAAGGTGCTAAAAGCATCTTCAAACTGGCTGTCTCCGGAGCTCAGGATATGCTGTTCCTTTCTTTGTAATTATGTACATCACCAGAGAAGGGATGCCAACTCCAAACTAGTGACAGAGCTGCGGACATGACTTTAGTCCTGCTACCCTAGAAACAGAATGCTGATGAACTTCCCCCTCAGTTTACCTTGGGAGATAAAAGATGTTTGAAAACTAAACGCCAGTGATCTTCAGGATTTGAATGAACCCTGAGATACCCTCCGATATTGTTGTGTGAACTGTGTCTCAATTATTCCTGCACCTTCACGCCGGTCCAGAGAGTTAGTTTATGTTGGGGTTCAGGCCCCAACAGATGTCATCCTGAGGAATGACACCTAAGGCTGATCTCTGGCCTCCACATCTGTATGTATATCATGTACACCTGCTAATACAAGAGCATTAATATATACAACACCCGGTTTTATGGAAATAATCTCTCACTTGTGGGCAGATAACATGCAAATTTATGACTGTGTTCGGCTTTCACTCCATGGTGTGGGGTCCTCATCTTGTGGGAACTGGAAGTTGCAAAATGTGTTTAGTCAATACTGCTATGGCTGCTACTATGGCTCCAGCCTTTGTTTCTGAGACGCATTTCTCCTTCTGGCTAATTTGAACCACTACTAGATTAACATGCTTACCATAATTCCTTAGATGGTTGGAGTTCTTTGACACATCTAAGCTCCATGCTCAAAGAAATCACCTCAACCAAGCATCACAACATCTCCATTGAGATTAGCAATTTCTTAACTGTCCTCGCTATGCAGTCCAGGACCCAAGCTTACGGGATGGTGTACCCACGTTGATGACAGGTTTTCTAATCGTAACTATCCCAATCTAGAAACTTCCCTACAGGTATGACCAGAGGCTTGCCTCCTAGGTGATTCTAGAACTTGTGAATTTGACAGTCAAGACTAACCATCCCAAAGGACATTCCAAATTCAAACTAAGGCAGAAGCTCTCTCTTGGGGGAAGAGGCCACCTGTATACAAGAATATGTTAAGGTGAGTTAGATTATGAAGAACTTGAAATGACAAGGATAGAACATCACAGCTGTAGAGCAGCAAGCAGTGGGAATTTATTTTATGATATTATGTAAATTAAAAGAAGTGCTGAAACAATTTTATTCCCAAGTTGGCACAGTATACTTCTGTGCAGCTTATCAATCCAGGGCCTGACTGATGCATAAACTGTAAGCAGATGGGAAGAAAGATGGAAGGCTTTCTGGGTGGGCTCAGCAGCATCTGCAGGAGCAAGGTGGCTTGGAACTTAACTCTGCTTGCTAATGTCTCTTTCATTTCTCTTATTTCTCTGCTCCTCTATCATCTGTTATCTGTCATCTATCTGTTAATATGTTTATATATCTTTTAAATATTATCTATCCATCATCATCTATATATCTATCTTCTACTCTTTTACCTATTATCTATCTATATCCATCATCTAAATATCTTGCTATGATCTATGTGTATATGTATGTATTGTTGTAAACAAATGTGCATGTGAGGGCGCATGTGCCCATGTATACATGTGTGTAGCTTAGAAATTGATTCTGGGTGGCTTCCCTATCCTTCTCCACCTTGTTTTTTGACACACAGCCTTGCGCTGAACCCAGAGCTCACCATTTTGGTTAGACTAGATGGCTATCGATCCCCTGGGATCTTCCTGTGATCCTCTCTTCCATCCACTGAATGCCAGTGCTACAAAGCAGCTGCTGCCATGTCCAGTTTTCATGCATATGCATCCTGGGCGTCCAAACTCAAATCTTCCCGCTTGCACAGCAAGCACTGTCCCCAGTGTTTCCAGTTTAAAAAAAAACTGGCAATGTCATTAGTGAGAAACTAGAAATAAGAGGAAAGCGAAAGAGTTTCTTGCCAAGACATTAGCAGTCTGTATTGAACACCAGCATAGCTGCATTTCCCTAAGGAAACTGTGCTGGTTTCAATGAGAAGGATGCCCCAGATGCTTAACTATTTGAACTCCCATGTTGGTGGTACTGTTTAAGAAGGTTATGGAACCATAAGATGGTGAAGACTTGCTTAAAAAGTACATCACTGAGAGCGGAATTTGAGGCTTTACAGAGTCACTCTACTTCTTGTTCACTCTCTACTTCCTGTGTACAGATAAAATCCGATCGGCCAGCTTCCTACCCCTGCTGTCATGCCATGCCTTCCTTTTTTTGATGAACTCTAGCCTTCTGGAACTGTGAGCCAAAATCAACACTCGCTTCCTTAAGTTGTCTTTGGTCATGGCATTTTGTCACAGCAATAGAAAAGTAACTAATGCAGAAGCCTATCTCTTTTCTGCTGTAGCATGTGAAACATCACCAAGGAATTCACTAGTAGCTGTCACTCCCTGTCCTTTGATCAGCCACAAGATTGCCCTAAAGGTCTTCTTGCCCTGTGTCTTAATTAGGGTTACTATATCTGTGATGCAACACCATGACTAAAATCTAGTTGGGGAAAAAAGGGTTTATTTGGTTTATGCTTTCACATCACAGTTCATTGTTGAAGGAAATCACAGGTTCCCTCCTCTCCTCTCAAATAACTTTAGCTTGTGTCAATTTGACATCAACTATCCAGTACACCCTAGGATTATTGACTATTTTCAAGTATAAAAACTAAGTAACCAGGACTAGGGAGGTGGTTCAGTAGGTAACGTGCTTGCCATGAATGCACAAGGACCTGAGTACAAATCCCAAAGATCACATAAAAAGCTAGGTATGATAACATAAATTTGTAAAGCCAGGATAGGGGTGGCAGAGACACACAGATCTCTGGGGCTCACTGTCCAGTTAGTCTAGCCCATGTGGTAAATGCCAGGAGAGTGAGAAACCATGTCTCAAAACCAAAACAAACCACAAGATGGACAGCTTCTGAGAAACAACCACCAAGATGCATGTGTTTGCATGTGCACACACACAAATACATATATAACCCAAAGACAAACGATCAAGGTGCCTAGTGTCAAGAAACCTTGAGCAAGCATGAGAAGTAAAGATAAAATAAAAGCTCTGCATACTTAAAATATGGTTGTTATTAAAGTAAGGGCCATAAAATTTGAAATGGATCAGTGCCAGTGTGACCCATGGCTCGGTTAGCAGTGTAGGCAACCTCAGACTTACACCCAAGGCTGCTTCAAAATGCTGATGCTCTGCCCCAGAATCATCACAAAAGGACCAGAGAGTAGAAAGACTGGAAATGGCCCAGGCATGGGCAAAAGTATACAGGAAGAAATCACGCTGGGAGTAGAGCTTGTTGGAGAAAATTCTTAGTGCATTGAACCACATGTGGGTGGCTCTGCAAATAGTTACTATTTTAGAGAGTTTGAAAGGTTAAGGGTAATTCATTCACAGCTTGTGCTTCATATTAAAAGCTTCATATTAAACATGCATTAAATATAGTTTGCTCAATTAAAAGCAAAAGGAAAAAAATTTCATAATCTCAGGGCTGCATTCTCTCTGAGTGGGAAACACACCAACATCTGAAGGCTGGTAGGGGACAAGTTTCCTGCAGCCAGCCTCACATCCACCCTCAGGAGTAAAACCATTTGAGCCCAAGGCTTTTAAATCCTTACCCCCTCCTTGGAGATTCTCCACAATGGCCTTGCCCAGCCCCTGGACCTCTTGCTAATGATGGAGCATGTGAAGAGGCTGATGGGTACCATGTAAAGATATTGAAAGTGTCCTGGGTACCAAGAAGAAAGCTTTCACTCACCTTCCACTGTCCCTGTATGACAGGAACAATCTCCACTCTGCCTTTGGGACAGCAGAAATCACACCTCTGGGTATCCATCCTAACTTTCTCTCTTTCATGCTATAACTAACATTAATGAGATCCTCTGGCTCCATGGTGCATTATGTATTTGTTGTTCATTACTATAATGATATTCATGAAGCAGGTTTACAAGGAAAAGCTGTTCATTTAGTTCATAGTTTTGGAGGGAAGTTTAATTAGCAACAGGACTGATTCTAGAAGGGCCCACATCGCTTGGAAGGAATGTAAGGCATCATGTGTCAAAGTAGGAAGCTAAAGAAGCTAGGAATCCCATAATCCTCTTGGAGCACATACACAGCCATAACATAACGTCCTCCTGTTATGCACTATTTCTTAAAGGTAGCACTACCTCCCAGCCTTGAAACACTGAGAATCAGATTACTGACACGAGAAACTTTGTGAGACATGTTAAACCATATCCACACACTACAGTAAGTACCTGCTAACTGCTGGACCATTTTACTCAGGTGAGTGTCTACCATTGCTGCTGCCTGGCTGCTTCCTCTTGCATCTTGCAACATAAATAAACTATGTTTTCCAGCTTCCCTTGAAGACATATGTGCATATGAGAGAAAAAAAACTAAAAATATAAGAGAAGGGGTAGAGTGGAAGAGAAAGCTATGCTGCTTGGTTTGGTGTGTAATCTGCTGGGCCTTTCTGAAGCCACAGGAAACACATTCTGGTTGGGAAGGACATTCCCAGAGCCATGAACTTGGAGAAGTAATAGGACAGTCAGAATGATGCACTTTACAATAACTCACATCCAGTTTCCATTCTGCTGGAGTGCTTTTAGGAAGATCAGTAAAACTTGCTGCAATTCAGATGTTGGGGTCTACCTCTAAAACCCATGCAGTAAAAGTTTTGTGTCCAGAGTGGTATGTTGAGGCACAGTAGAACTTTGAGGAGGGAGACCTCTTACTGAAGGTCTTTGGGTCATTATAGGTGTGCCTTTGCAGGTAGTGTGATCCTGGTTCCCCTCACTCACTCCTTGATCCTTGATTCATGTGTGTGTGGTTCTGCTTTACCACACACTCCCACTACACGCCCTCCTCACTACAGACCAAAATCAAGGGTATGATGGATCTATGTTGTGATTATGTGAACCAAAATTCACCTTTTCTCTTTATAATGTAGTTATAGCACGTATTTCATTGCAATCATAGAAAGCTGGCCTACATACTTCTTAGTAAGGAAAAATGAAATCAAACTCAATGGGTTTCAAGCTCTGTTCCAGCACTGAATCTCTGTCATGTGCCTGTGACTTGGCTGCAGTTTCCAGAAACTAAGACATGGTTGCTATGAACTCTTCTGATCATTCAACCAAATGTCACGGCATGCATGTGTACAGACACATCCTTCCCAAGGCATTTCTAAATGCAGCAGCCCTCGAATACTGCAGGTTCTATCTGCATGTGAGGAGCTAAGCACCTCTGAACAAGAAATACTCAGAAGATCACCTCCTATGGAGCACACACAGACACTGTCTTACCATCATTCTCTGAGCAGTACAGTACAGCTATTAGCATAGACTTACAATATATTAGGTAGCAGAAGTAATCTAGATACAAATCATAGCAAACAAGACTATGAACATGGGTTTTTTACACACATTGCACCACTATGGAGCCTGGGGAATCTTGCAAAAGAGGGGAGAAAAGGATTGCAGGAGCCAGAGGGGTCAAGGACACCACAGGAAAGCTCACAGAATCAACTAACCTGGGCTCATAGGAGCTCACAGAGACTGAACAGATAACCAGGGAGCCTGCGTGAGACTGACCTAAGCACTCTGTATATATGTGGCAGTTGGGTAGCTTGGGCTTCTTGTAGAACTCCAACAGCGGGGACAGGGGCTGTCTCTGACTCTTTTACTGTTTTTTGGGACCCTACTTCTCATACTGGGTCACCTTGCCCAGCTTAATACATGGGGAGGCACTTAGTCTTACTAGATATTCCATGTTTGTTGATACTCATGGGAGACCGGCCCTTTTTTTAAACAGAAATGGAGGAGGAGTGATTGAGGGTGGGGAAAAGAGGATACTTGGAGGGAGTTAGGGAAGAGGAGGGAGGGAAAACTATAGCCAAGAAATCAAATAAATAAATAAATAAATTTTATTAAAAATGAATAAAGGAAAGGCATTTGAGCATCTATGGGGCAAGGGAACCAAGCCCTGTGAACACTAAGGATAAGTGCACATTATCTTGTATCCCCTATAATAGCTCTAGACAAGCTGAAGATCCCAGTACCCCATGAAAGGCACAGAATGAGGTAGTTATGTGTGCAAAATAGAAAACATGAGAGGCAAAGCTGGCTGAACTAAGCACTTTCCTTCACTCCTTCCCACTCAGATATACCCTGTTCCTAAAACAATTGACCACCATGGTCAGCTGCCTTATGAGTTCTCAAGCATTAATAATACAGGAAAATGTAATTTATAGTTTTCTCACTGTGTTTTTGTAAACTAAGACAAAATTTTAAAGACACCAGCTCCCAAAAATACATTCCTAAAAGCTTCTAGGGGCATGGCATTTTTGACAAAGCTTGAGTTTGCACACAATACTGTATAAAATAGCCAGTGAAGACCAGCAGTTAAGAGTTTTCATTGAGCCGAGCAATGGTGGTACATGCCTTTAATCTAAACATTCTTGAGGCAGAGGCAGGCCGATCTCTGTGAGTTTGAGGCCAGTCTGATCTACAAGAGCTAGTTTCAGGACAGGCTCCAAAGCTACAGAGAAACCCTGTCTCAAAAAAAAAAGTTATCATTGAGGACTGACAATACGGTTTAATAGGTAAAGGTGATTGTCACCAAGTTTGATGACCTAAGTTTGAAACTTAGGACTCACATGTTGGAAGGAGAGCACCAACTATCACAAGTTTTCATCTGACATACACACTACTGGAAAGCACTAGAATGTGTGCTCACAAGTGTGCGTGCACGCACACACACATAATAAATAAATTTTAAACTAAGAATTGGTATTGAAGTTAGCTTAGTGGTACACACCTGTAACCCCAGCCCTCAGGAAGCTGAGACAGGAGAACTGCCGTAAGTATGAGGTCAAGCAGGGCTACAGGAAGTATCCAGCCAGCCACAGCAAGACCTAGCCTCAAAAAGAACCCAAAAAGAAAAACAAAAGTCTTAACACTGAAGAAATGTGTGAATGAGGTCTCAGCTACAAGTGTCATTTTGTCTGACTCATTTCTTCATTAAATAACATCCAGATAAATGTTTGATTGACTTTTTCACACATCTCAATCATTTCAACACATTTCCCAAACCTATTGGCACCTTACTGAGCTGTGCCAGACACAAACAGCACTTTCCCACAGCAAACTCAAAACTACAGCCTTCATTGTTTGTGGTGTGTCTGTGTGTAAGCGGTGTATATGAGTGTGTCTATCACTATTTACATGTGTGTGGATGTACATGAGTGTACAGGTACACATTCACAGGTTCAAATACACGCAAAGGCCCAAAAGTTGATGTTAGGAGTCTTCTTCAATCAACCTCCACTTTCCTTACAGATGTAATGTCTCTTAATCGAGCCCAGAACTTGCTGGACAGCTAACTAGCTAGCTTGCGGCAGGGACACCCTGACTCTGTCTCCTGAGTGCTGGGATTGCTGGTGACCACTATACCAGCTCAGCTTTTTGGTGTGAGTTCTAGGGATCTGAACTCCAGTCCCTATGTTTGTATGGTGAGAGCTTCATCTGCTGAGCATTTCCCCAGCCCCTGGGGTCTTTATTGGCTTGTTTCACAGCTAGAAAGAATTTTTAACTGTTTTCATTAAAAACAAAATTTTCACTCGATATATTTGTTCATGTGTTTATCCTACCAGAACCTCCCCACTTTCTTAACCCAGCTTTATATTCTCTTTGCCTTGCTCTGTCTTTAAAATAAACAAAAACTAAACAACAACAAAACACACACACGCATCTCACAAAAACAAAAAATCAAAGTAAATAAGCAAAAAATGCCCAAACAAAACAAAATGAGACAAAAAGTCTACAAAAATACCATGAGTTCATTTTGCATTGGCCATTTACTGTTGGGCACGAAGCCTACCCTGAGGTGTGGTTAATACACCCAGTGAGATTTCACTGGAGAAAACTGATTCATCCTTTGTCGGCAAATACTGATTACAGATAGCTTCCTGGTTAGGGGAGGAAGCCCATATCCCCTCCCCCATCCCAGTGCTTGGATCGTGTCTGGTTTTCCAAAGGGTCCAAAATGAAATTTTACTACATTTTTTATTTATGCGTATGCAAATGCATCTGTACAGATGTATGTGTGCAGATGTATGTGTGCACATGCAAATGTTACACATGTTGAAGTCAGAGTATAGAGCGCTGAGGAAGCCCTGAGTGAGTGAACTCTTGAGTGAATATGTACCATTGACATGAGACAGCCATGTCAACGATTCCAAGGCCTCAGGCACGTGGAATACCAGCAAAGCCACTCCCCACAGGGGACAAGCTCAGAGAAATGACCAAGCTTTCCTTGGGGTTCCAATTGCAAGCAAGCAAGTGACCAGTATTACAGAAACTGGCAACTATAGCTTCCCTCTTCTCCTGGATGTTTACAGCCTGAGCCTGCTGATCTACAGAGACTGCCCACTGAAACTAGCTAATCCACACCCCTCTGCTGTACCTAATAAACACACTGAGGTTCCAGGTTGCCAGTGGTAGTAGTGCCATTCCATAGGAATGAGCACACCAATACACACCTAACCCCACCTTTCCCGTGTCTGTGTGTCTGTTCTTTCTCCATCCCTCACTGCTCCTAGTCATAGTTCCAGGACCCAAACCACACAGGGCACAGCATCAGAGGATGACCTACGGGAAACAGTTCTGTCCCACTGTGCGCCCAGACTCATATCACTGGGCTTGAAGCAAGTGCCTTCACCCACTGGGCCATATTCCCGGCCTAGATCTTTAACAAAACAAAAATGAGGAAACTGTGACTGGGGAAATGTCTGTCGGCAAAGTGCCTGCTGTGAAAGCTGGGGGATTGGAGCTCAGGCCCTCAATGCTCACATGAAAACTGGACACAGCCGTGTGTGTCTATAATCCAAGTTTGGGGATCAGAAACATCAGATCCCTACAGTTCATTGGGTAGCCGTAACAATGATGAGCCCCAGGTTCAGTGAGAGACCCTGGCTCAAAATTAAGTTGGAGAGTAATTGAGGAGAATATCTGATCAGCCTCTGGCCTCCACACACACCACAGAAAGAGAGAGAGAAAGAGAGAGAGAGAGAGAGAGAGAGAGAGAGAGAGA
>LOEQ01008984.1:17734-27921 GCA_001685075.1 Bramus lutescens | reverse complement strand
TCTCTCTCTCTCTTTCTCTCTCTCTCCCTCCCTCCTCTTCTGAAGAGGCAGCAGCCCTCTGCCTCCCTCCTCCCCCCTCTCTTCTCCCTTCTCTCTCTCTGTCCCTCTCTCTATTCCCCTCTATACCCCCTTATACCCTCCCAATACCCACTGAATAAACTCTCCATACCCAAGCTCTCTCTGCATGGCATATCTGTCTGTCCCATGCCCACTGCAGTCCTCCATCTGCCAGGGGATTCACCAAGGGTCATTTATGCCATAAATCATAATAACTTACAATTGTTTCCCCACAATTTTGAAAATGCTCCTGAGCTACCTCAAGCAAAATCCCTCAGAGAATCCTGTCACTGATATGGTCCCCATTTTACTTCACACTAGTGACTTTAGGTTATAAATAACGAGAGGCATCACAGAATGACCAATGTGTCTGGTATAGATTCTAGATTCAGAAGGCATTTAAATTTAGTCTGGGAACTTCTGGCTCTGGGACAAGTGCTAACCATATTTACTTTGTTAGAGATTCTGCAGTCTTCTACAAACTGAGAGTGAGGTCTGCCTTACAAGGCCCTTGGCAGGTCTTGTAAGAATGATAAAAGCAATATGCTCCCATGCAACATGGCTCTGCATGAAGGAATAGGTTGACACCAAACGACAGCATCTGGTGTGACAGCTAATCTTGGCTAACAACTCAATTCAGTTCAGAGACACCAAAAAGATTAATAAAACCATCCTCCGGGTGTGTCCGTGAAGATGTATCATAGAGGATTTAATTCCAAAGGTTCTGATCCAATGAATGGTTGGGTCTATTGATGAATTTGAAATTTGGAGACTATTGGTAAGTAGTGGAATTGAGAAAGGTGTAGCCCGATTAGCGGAACTAAGACACTGGGACATGTCCCTGAGAGCTACCTTTCCCTAGCTCCTTTTTGCTGTTTCGTTCTGTTTCCTGTCTACCATGATGGGAGCTTACCCACCACACCTTCTCTACTGAATGGACCAAAACTTCTCAAACAATGAGTGAAATAAGTCTCTCCTCCATCAAGCTGTTTCTGTGAACAAGGAAACCCTCTCTGTCTTAAATTATTTTTGATCAGGGTATTTTTTGAATAATGCTTTTATTTATTATTTGGGAACAAATATTGACCATATTCTTCCCCATCCCCAACTCCTCCCAGATTCTCCCCCACTTCCCTAACACACACAACCACAGACAGTGGGTATAGAGTAAGGGACTAGGAGGAACACATGGATGTAGTTAGAAAAAGGATATACAAGAGGCATGGGTGGATGGGGGCTAGAATGGGAGAATCAAGTCAGGAGAAAGAGGGGAGACGTGGATTAGGGAGGGAATGTGGGGAAAGACAAATAAAATTAAGGGCCATTTGAATGGTAGTATGTAAACCTACTACAGTAGAAGCTTCTTAAAATATATACATATATGATGGTGATCCAAATAGAATCACCAATAATGGGGGACACAATGTTGTAAATGAAACTTCCAGTGACAGGGATAGGTTACATAGAATTTGGCTTGTTGGCCAAAGGGGCCCATAAACATTTTCAAACAACCCAGGCTATTGCCAAGGCTATTTGTTGATATCCACAAACTGAAAGTAAGGCCATATTGCTGAAGACAACACCTATAGAGCTTATTTAATATAGAAAGGTCGAGCTGATGCAGACATAGAGCCTTCACCCATACTGACAAGCGTTCATGATACTAGAAGGTACTCTGCACGCTACCAGTGGAAAAAGGTAAACGCTAACCAAGTTATAAACCTTTCAATCTGCAACAGTGACCTTCCTGCAAGATACAGTAGTGCAATAATAAAACAATAACCAACCAATATCTGATTAGATTTAAGGCACACTCCATGAAATGGAATCCATGCTTGACACTGCTTGGGTGTCCAAGAATCTGAGACTTGATAAGCCATGGATCTAGGGGAAAACCAAATACTACTGTTTTACTAAACAGTGGTTCTCAACCTATGTGTTGTGACTCCTTTGGGGTCACCAATAAGATATTCTTCATATCAGATATTTACATGATGATTCATAACAGCAAAATTACAGTTATAAGGAAGCAACAAAACAATTTTATGGTTGGGGATCTCCACAACATGAGGAACTGTATTAAAAAGCAATAGCATTAGAAAGGTTGAGGACCCCTGTGCTAAAGGAACATAGCAATAAAATGACTCCTAATGGCATTCCATTATATGCATAGATCAGTGTCTTATTCAGCCATCATCAGATAAGCTTCCTCCTGTAGCACACGGGAACTAATACAGAGACCCACAGCCCAAAAATATTCGGAGAGTGGGAAACCTTGGAACACTCAGTCCTAAATGGGATGTCTCCATCAAATCCCTCCTCTCAGATCTCAGGGAACTCTGTGGATGAGAAGGCATGAAAAGTATAAGAGCCAATGGGAATGGAAGGAAACGAGACCTTCTAACCATAAAAGGACTGATGCACAAATGAAATCAGGGAGACTGTGGCACTATGCACAGAGCCTTCGGGAGTCTAAGCTAGATGGGTTGCAGCACTCAGAGGGAAAGTGGACACAAGCTCCTAACCCTAATCTGGAAGTTATATCCAATTAACATCCTCTCAAAAAAGGAAAATTAGTTTTTTCTAACGGGTCTCACTGGGTACACAGACCACACTTAATGGCAGCCCCATACCTATTCGTAGATGGGCAACATGAAATGAACTCAATGGTACGGTATTTTTGTAGGTTTGGGGGGTCTGTTGCTATTTTGTTTTGGGTTCTTTGTTGTTTGTCTCATAATGCTCCGTCTGGGCATTTTTTTTAACCTTACAGGTCTATTGTTTTTATATGGTATTTTTCAGTTTTGTGTTTTTATGAGATTTCTGTGTATGCAAATATGTGTGTCTCTGCATCTTTGTGTGTTTCTTGTGGTCTTATTTGGCTCTTGTTTGGCTCATTTGTTTGTTTTGTCCTATTCGGATTTATCATCTTATCTTATTATCATTATCATTTTTAGACGCCTGTTTGTTTTCTGATGAGAAAGAGCAAGACAGGGGATGAATTTGGATGTGTGAGAAGGTAGGGAGGAAATGGAAAGAGTTGTGGAGGGGCAATCGTAATCAGAATATGCAGTATGAAAAAAATCTATTTTGAATTCTAAAACTGATAAATTATAATGGCTAACTACATATGAGCAAGGACATGCTCTCAAGTGTGGTTGATATTGCCAGAGGCACTCCATTGAACAGATTTTTTCCCTCTCCTAGAAGCTATCAATTGAGAATAACACCTTGGTTAGGGGTTGCACTTTGAGCCCCTTCCTCTCCTCCATGCAGCATTCTGTCCAACTTATCCCACTGTCGCACTTTCTTTGAGTTCATATGTGTGTCTGCTCCATTATGTTTGGAAAACAAGATGCTTTCTTTGAAGGCATCCACCACCTCCAGCTCTTAGAATCTTTCTGGCCCCTCTTTTGCATCGATTCCTGAGCCTTGAGGGGTGAGGTATGATAAAGAGATCCCATTCAGAGCTGAATATCCACCAGTTTCTTTTTCTCTACAAACTGTGCAATTGTAGCTTTCTGTGTTAGTTGCCATCGACTGCAGAGAGAAGCTTCTCTGATGAGAGTTGAGTGAGGCATTGATCTAAAGTTCTGGTTAAACCTACAGGTTCAGACTCTAAGTAATCCCAGACCAGCGTGGTGATTGAGGTCACAGGGTGTTGTCTCACAGCAAAGGAAATGAAACTGAGACAGCTCAGCAGGTAAAGCGCTTGCATGGATTTGAGTTCAACACTTAAAACCCACGGAAGAAGCTAGATGTGGGCCAGATGGGGTGATGGCACACACCTTAAATCACAGCACTCAGAAGGCAGAGNGAAGGAAGGAAGGAAGGAAGGAAGGAAGGCCAGATGTGGTGGCATGTGTTTGTAATCCCAGAGCTAGGAAACTGGAAACAAATGAATCCCTGGGGCTTCCTGACCCACCAAACTAACCTACTTGTTGAGCTCCAGGCCTGTACATGACCCTGTTGCAAAAAAAGGTGAGTGGTGCCTAAGAACAACCTCTGATTACACACACACACACACACACACACACACACACACCACAACTAGCAGCTCTGGCATCATT
Organism: Bramus lutescens; assembly: GCA_001685075.1. Lineage (NCBI taxonomy): Eukaryota > Metazoa > Chordata > Mammalia > Rodentia > Cricetidae > Bramus > Bramus lutescens. Next base: position 23,794 of record LOEQ01008984.1, on the reverse strand, counting down.
CTGCCTGGGTGTTAGACACTCCATGGGGCTTGTAGCATAATTATCTTCAAGAAGACAGATACAGAGAACTGGACTCCCCTAACCTCCATGACTTTAAACTGTCTTCAGTGAGAAGGATGTGGAACAGCAAGCCAGTGGCAGAGATAATGACCAGAACAGCCTGGGGATGCTCCCTGTGTTTTCCTTTGCTGGAAAGGTAAGAAGAAAATTGTTGACTGCTCTAGTGCGGTCTCCTGACAGGTCTAAATACTGAAGATGATACTGCACACAAACAATATTTACAAAGGGAAAATGAAAAGGCGGCATGCCACTATAATGATCTTAGAAAAGGCAACATGCCACTGTGAAGCTCTTAGCTCCCTTCATGTTTTCATCCTGGGAGCACAGCATAATTTCTGCAGGCTTTCTTTCCTCTGTTGTTTGTAAAAGACAGCAAAGAGCAGCTCCTAAGAGACAACATGAACATATAAATTGCCCTCCCCAGATCTGGGGAGGCTCAGGTCCCTGGAAACTGCTTGCCTGAAACTTACCTTTCTTTTAAGGGACCCTGCTCTGTTATTTTCAAAGAGAACAGAGAGCCTTTCTGGAGGCTGTTTAGGTTCCTACAAAGATAAATAATCATTAAAATCATCTTGCCCAAATTTATATTACAAATGACTTTTAAAACCCAGTGAGAAAGTCTGCTTATTTTTTATTCAAATTGCATCATTTCCTTCCCACAAATAAATTAAACTTGAGCTCTCTATGCAGCTTGAAAAAATATCTAAGCCACACACGTAATCTCAAAACATGAGAGGCTGAAGTTAAAGGATGTGGGCTCCAGGTCAGCATGAACTGAATAGTGAGAGCCCATCAAAAAAAATTCAGGAAAACATTGTGCATAATGTATCCTGCATTGAGTATCTGTTCTACTCTTCTAACTAAAAAAGAGAGATATTTGATATGTTTATATAACTGTACATTACTGCATATAAGCTATATAATATATATTAATATTATAACTAAGCTCTATAATTATACATTTAGAATATAGGTACATAGAAAATATGTATAATACATAATTATATAATATATAGTAGTATGTTACTATATAATTATAATCTTGTCATGTATGCTCCTATAAAATAGTCAAATATCTATTATATAATTTTAATATAAAATATATCTATNTCTATAAAATATATTATTATAGCACTACATACAATATAGATGCATCTATAATGTAATTATAATTGTATAATTACAAGTACTGGTTTTAGAGCTCAGTGGTAGATCATTTGCCCTAAATTCAATCTCCAATACTACAAAAAGAATTCCTCATATGATTCTACAATATAGGTATTGTAGATTAATATACATGTTATGTGTAACATTACATATATATATATATTACTTGGTTGTAAAAAGAAGGAAGTGGGGAGGGAGGGAATAAGGGGGAAAGAATAAAGGAAGGAGGGAAAGAAAGAGGGAGGAAGGCTGGGTGACATATATAATATAATAATATAATATATATATAAACTTGTATTTTTGCTATGACAAAATCTCTGATGAAACTAACTTAAGGAAGATAGGCTCATTTTGGTTCACAGTTTGAAAGTCCAGTTAGTCCATTATGGTGGAGACATCCTAACGGAAGGACGTTGAGGCAGCCAGTCACATTGCATCCCCGGTCAGGAAACAGAGATGAATGCTGGAGCTCATCTCCCCTTCTCTTTTCCTCAGTTCAGGACCCCAGCCTGTCAGTAGTGCTGCCCTCATCTAAAGTAGATCTTACTTTTTCACTTGAGCCTTCCTGAAAATGCCTTCCAAGACACATCCGGAGCTATGTTTCCATGGTAACTCTGAATCTAATCAAGTTAACAGTGAATATTAACCACCACACTGTATTGTCCAGATTCTTGCCAACACTTTCAGAACCAGTTTCTAACTGGCCTTTGTAAGCTATACTTACACTCACATATGTGTTTACTCTGCTTCTTTTAGAGACTGACAGAATGTCTTGGTGTGCTTATTTTACAAGAAATGAATGGTTCCGTTCCACTTATATTTCCTCTGTGACCAAGAGAAGGCAGGGGTTGGCAACTATTGTCCGTGAAGAGCTAGATGGTAAATAGCTCAGGTTTTCTGGGCCACACATTATCTGTGGTAGATGCTCTGCCATGGTGTTGCAACTGATTACAGGTTTAAAAGTATACTGCTCAGTGAAAGCAACTAATCTGAAAACACATTGTGGCCGGGAAAATGGCTCTGTAGGCAAAGTACTTGCCTTGCAAGTACAGGACCTTAGTTGAAGTCCCAGAACAGAGCATTGTGGTACATGCCTATAAACCCAGTACTAGGAGCAAAGGAAGCTGGGAAGAACCATAGCCAGCCAACAGAGTCCAATCGGTGAGTTCCAGATTCAGTGAAAGACCCTGTATCAAAAATACAAGGTAGAAAGCAGTTGGGAAAAACATTGAACATGGATGTTTAGCCTATATGTGCTCAGAATCGCATGTGCATGCATACCCAAACACCTGTATACACACATGAACATGCATATATACTCACAAAACGGCAACATAATCTGCATGCTAGTTCCATTTATGTTGCTGTGGTAAAATACTCTGACTGAAAGCAAACTTTAGGAGGAAAGAAGTGTATCAGTCTTAAATTTCCATACACTCCATGTAGGTAGTTTGAATGTAGTTGGCCCCCATAATCTCATATGGAGTAGCATTATTAGGAGGTGTGGCTTTGTCGGAGTGGGTGTGGCCTTGTTAGAGGAAGTGTGTCACTGTAGAGATGGGTTTTGAGGTTTCCTATGCTCAAAATACTGCCCAGTATCTCTTGCCAGTTGACTTCCTGTTGCCTGCAAGCCAAGATGAAGCCAAAACCACGTGTGCCTGCACACCACCGTGTTCCCTGCCATGATGATAATGGACTGACCTCTGAAACTATAAGCAAGCCATCCTAATTAAATGTTTTCTTTATAAGAGTTACCCTGGTCATGGTGTCTCTTCACAGCAATAGAAACTCCTAACTAAGACATTCACCATTGAGGGAATTCAAGGCAGGAACTTGAAAGCAGGCCTGCGTGTTATTCTACATATCATTACCTCTAATCAAGGACCTTACTTCACAGCCAAAGAACTGTGGCAAGAACGATGAAAGATGCTGCTTGCTGACTGGCAAGCTGTTTTGTCCTCAGCTAGATTTCTTCGACAGTTCAAGATGGCTTGCCCAGGGAGTGGTGCTACCCACCATGGGCTGAGCCCTTCGTTATAAATTCAAGATCAAGACAATACCCCACAGACACGTCCACAGGCCAATTGAGCTAGGCAGTTTCTCAACTGAGGCTTTTTGCCCAGATCACTCTAGATTATAAAAAGATGAGAGTTAAGGCTAGCCAGGACATTGCATGGCACCAATTTTATCATGCTGTGGGAAAAACAAAACTACAAAGACAGTAAAAAATATTTTAAAATCAGTTGCTTCCAGGGCCTAGGGGAAAATGAATGGGTAAGGTGGCCGGGGGTCTTTAGGGCTATGAACAACTGTGCATCATACTGGCATGGTGAATGCAGGACATTGTCCATCTGTCAACCATTATAGAATATACAACACAAGTGGTAGCCAATGTCAACTCTGTAGTAAATGGATTCATCCTATAGGAGTGTTTCCACGGCACATAGGACAAAATGAAGAAATGCTCCCTCCAAAAGAAATTGAAAACAGGGCAGGTGCTCTTCAAAGCATAAAATAATAAAATAAAAAATAAACCAAACACAGACTTACTATATAATCTAGCAATGCCGCTTCCAGGTGCATGCCAAAACAATGGAAAGCAGGAACCTGGAAGCATACTTGAGCAATTATGTGCTTAGCGAAATTATTTCTACACCCAAAACAGAAGGCCAGCAAAGTGCTCACTGAGAAGCAAGAGGGTAAACAAAGTGTGATTTATCTGTACAATGGAACATTATTCTGCCTTTACAGGAAATAAATCACGAAATGTAGTACAACATGAATGAACCTTAGAGACATTATGCTAAGTGAAATGACTCCATCACAAATGACAGATATTGTATGATTCTATATGTTGTGGTTTGGATGAGAAATGTCCACCATACGTTCATGTGTTTGAACACTATTTCGCTAGATAGTGGTGCTGTTTGAGAAGATTGTGAAACTTTCAGGAGGTGGAACCTTGCTGTAGGAAGTGGATGACTAGGGAAAGGCCTTGATGTTTATGGCTCTTCCTCCATTTCCTGTTCTCTATCTGCTTCCTAAGTGTGGACTCCATGGGGTTAGCCAGTCTCTCGCTCCTGCCACTACATTCCGTAGTGCTAGCCTTCCTTCTCCACCGTAATGGGCTGACTCCCTCTGACTGCAATCTAACACAAAGCCTGTTCTCTTTACGTTGCTTCTGGTCAGGTATATGGTTGGAGTAGGGGGAAAAGTATGATAGTCAGATTTATAAAGACGGAGAATACAATGGGAAAAATGATGTGTTCAGGGAACAGAGGAACAAGAAGTTTCTATTTCATGATCACAGAATTTCTATCTGGGAGGACAGAAAATTCTAAAGATGAATGTGAATGAGAGACTGATGGTATTATAAATGATCTGCATCATAAAATGGCTGATATAGTAAATTGTATAAGTATTTATAATTATATAAAAATATAATTAAACACTTTGTAGTCATGAAGTATTGTAAATGGAGGAACAAATAGCATTTTGCTATAAAGTTTTCAATAAGCAAGTGATTATAAAAATGACTAATTTGGGGTTTGGAGAAATAGCTCAGCAGTTGAGAACACTAACTACTCTTCCAAAAGACCTGGGTTCAATTCCCAGCACCCACATAGCAGTTTACAACTGTCTGTAACTCCAGTTCCAGAGGATCTGGCATCCTCACACAGATATACATACAGGCAAAAGGCCAATGCACATGGAAATGAACAATTTTTAAAAACTAGTAATACATTTTTCTGTGTTTGTGTGTGCCTGTGTATGTTATATGTATGTGTTCTTGTATGTGTGTGTACATGTGCAAGTGCATATGCATGAGTCTTCATACTCATAAAGATGCCAGAGGTAGACAATAGATGTTTTCCTTGGTGGATGTCCACCTCATTTTTTTAAAACAAGGTCTTTCACTGATCCAGAAGCTCATCAATTCCTCTAGATAGACTGGATAACAAGCTCCAAGATCCTCCTACCTCTGCTTTGCCAGCACTCAGATTACTGGTGCATGCCACTGTGCCCTGTGTTTTATATGGGTTCTGGGGATCAAACTCAGGTACCCGTGCTTGCACAGATAACACTTTACTAACTTAACCATCTCTCCAACCTCTGTGTCTGTTTTTAAAATGAAAATTCAAAATTATATACCCTATATTTTCATTGGCCCAAGTACTAAAATTCAGTTACACAAGCTTCCAGGTCCTGGGAGGGAAAAAACAAGCAAGCAGCCTTTTCAGGATTCACTGATGGGTCTTTTTTCCAAGAGATTCATCCACTATCTTATTTCTAAAATATTTACATTCCAGCTTTTCAAAGACAGGTCTGTGATCTGTGCTCCCTAAAGAGATAGCACCACTATCTTCGGGGTTGAATTGGGCTCAGGAGAAGCAACCAACACTCTGGAGGTTTTGCTGTTCAGATAGCAAGTGGTCACCTGTCTGCTTGGAACAAAATCTTGAAAAGCTAGGAAGAGCTGTCCAATTTGGGACTGATGATGTCTTTGTAAAGATAAACCACACATTGTCAAAAATGTGCTGGATCTCTGCATAATGACTACTTGCCTGGAATTCATAGAGTTTCCTCTTAGAAGTGTGTATCTGGCTGGCCTAGTAATTGTTTTTATTTCTCATCAAAGATGTTGCAAAAAACACAGGATGTATGCAGAATGAGACAATGATAAAAATCATTTAATGTACTTGGGGAAACCCTAGAATTCCCAGGAGAAAATACAATTACATGAGAGTACAGCTCTAGTGTTGTTCTCTTTATTTTACCAGATGTACGATACCTCTCTGGTTTGATTTCCTACCTGATCTTACTTCTAAAAAG
>LOEQ01008982.1:49946-63424 GCA_001685075.1 Bramus lutescens | reverse complement strand
GTTCTGTTTGAGCGGGACTTTTGTTTCTTCATTTGGGACCTTTTTCTCTCTACATATACAAGCCAGTACACTCAGCCCATAAACTTAGTACATACCCCGTCTTGTGCTACAGACCTACAGAGGCTAGCCTCAGCACAAAACCTTCTCATTCATCAGCATCAGTCTTATGATGACCAAAGCTCAATAGAAATGCAGTCTTGGGCCCTCTGAATCAAACTCTGTATTTAATCTTATTTTTAGATAGATTTATTTTACCTTTGTCTATGTGTATGTTTGTGTGTCTGCATATGCACATGTGTGTTTGTGTCCACTGAATCTGAAAGAGGACAACAGGCAACCCGAAGCTGGAATTATAGGTGAGCCTCTGAAATGTGGATACTATAAATTGAATTTGGGTTCTATGCAAGAGCAGAAAGTTCACTAAATCCCTGAGTTAGCTCTCCAGCTCTGAGACTCTGCATTTTAGGGTGTGTCCACAACCACAGTAGATTTCTAGTGTATTACAGAGTCTAGCAGTGCTAATGGGGTGGAGTGTAATAGGCATTGGAATGATTTCTAGCTGATCACACCTATACTCATCTCTAAGGACAGCTCTGATTTCAAGCCTTCCTTTGAACTCCAGTCATCTGGGAATCCTTAGAAATTCCAAAACCAGATCATACTTCACACCAAGTGAATTTGGCCACTGAGGGAGGGACGTGAGCCTCGAAAGTCCCTTACATGGTGGACATGTTTGGGCTTACTCTGTATCTGACAGACACTGGCTTGCTTAGAAGGTCCAGGAAGGTCCATGCTGCTCTCCCTTGCACTGAGCTGAGGGTTCTTCGGTTGTAGACTCCTCTTGATCCATGTCTGAGAACAGGGATTGTAGAAGACTGCTCATTTGTTTCCCTGCAGCTCAGACCCGAATAATCACACAAAACTATATTAATTACAATACTGCTTGGCCAATGACTCAGGCGTATTTCTCGCTAACCTTTACATCTTAAATCAACCCATTTCTATTAATCTGTGTATTGCCACTAGGCTGTGGCTAACCTGTAAAAGTTCTGATGGAATCTGTCTCCTTAGGCAGCTACATGGTGTCTCTCTGACTCTGCCTACTTTCTCTCTATATCTCTGTTCAGATTTCCCACCTGGCTTTACTCTATTAAGTCACTGACTGAAACAGCTTCTTTAATAACCATGGTAATAAAACATATTCAGAGCATACAGAGGTGAATCCCATATCATCTCCCCTTTTCTTTCTAAATAAAAAAAGGTTTTAATTTTAACATAGTAAAGTTACATATAACAAACAGGTATCAAACAAGAATTACAGCTACAATATTTATATCTACTTTATCTTGTATAATAACTAAGGAAAACTATAATTATAACCATTTATTTTTCAAATCCATTTAAGACACCAGAAGGATATAATACTACCTAAGTTAACAGGAAGTGCAATTGTAAGTAACTTCCAAAACTCTAGAATTGACAGAGACATTTCATTTCCTGGACAGTCACCCAAAGTTTTTTGTAACATTGGGGCATCAATATTCAGCCTACAGGCCCATAGTATCCAGCAGACTTTTCCATGAAGCAGGAAATTTGAAAGACTGTTTCACCTCTATTGACAGTTTGTCAGTCACTTTCTTCTGTGTCCTGCAGAATGTCTGGAAGACTCTTTCATGAAGCAGGAACCCTGAAGGACTGTCTCACCTTTAGGCAANGCCCATAGTATCCAGCAGACTTTTCCATGAAGCAGGAAATTTGAAAGACTGTTTCACCTCTATTGACAGTTTGTCAGTCACTTTCTTCTGTGTCCTGCAGAATGTCTGGAAGACTCTTTCATGAAGCAGGAACCCTGAAGGACTGTCTCACCTTTAGGCAAGTTTAGCAGTCATTTTTCTGTGGGTCCTACATGTCCAGTTCATACAGCATACCATCAAGCAGTCCAGGCAAGAGTAGTTTCTTGCCCAAATGGCTAACAAATGCCATAAAGAGCCTTTTTGATGCCCATCATCTCTTGAGGTAGATTGGTGCTGCCAGGAGCAGATGTATCTCATTGTCATAAAAAGTCCTAAGTTCTTAAAACCTTTTAAATGCCATGCTCCATAGGTCTTTGAAGTGCTGAAGATTATCTATCTAACTGAAATATATCTCTGTATAACTAAAAAGCCTAACTAACGTGACAAGTTTGACTATTATAAATGACGATCAGCAATTTTAAATTATGCACTACATTTTTAAATGAACTATCTAAACATAATACCTTAAACAAGAACAGAAATACATATAACAAAATTGACCTTAAACTTGCATCAATAGGCCAAGATCTCTACCAATGCAAAATATTCATCTCTATGTCATAGCTCCCTACTTTCTTTTTAGAAATTGACTGTGACCATTAATCACTTATAATCAACCCTTTTAAAGTGAAAATAAGCATTTGTAAACAATCATTTTGGGAATTTGGGCATCGTTTTCTCCAAAATGCTTCATGCTGTTTGTTGGGTGAAGTTTTTTTAGGGTTCGTGGAGCCCTTTTAGGGGGCCTTGTTTCATCAAGCTACATTAGCCTGGAAGGAATCCACAGGTTCTCATCTTCTGTGGAAACAAAAGTAGAAYCTCTTTTCCAAAGCAACATAGCCTTAGACCCAAATTTTGAAGACAAGGTATCTTTGTGTTGATTGAACTTAGCAGCCCCCAGAATTGACTATTTCTTGCAGTCAAAATATTAAAAGAAAACACAGTAATATACATAATCCAGACTCTCTGTGTATATTCCATCTTTACACGGCTTATTTTTCTTTACTACTTTAATCTATGATTTAATCTATAAAATTTAATCTATTAAATTTATAATTTAATCTTTTAATTACTTTTATGGTCTCTTTAAAGACTTTGTTTTATTTTTTAACTGTCTATACTCTTTTTCTTCTCTCTCCCGAAGCCTACATACATTTTTTAAATACACTGTCTCTCTCCTACATTCAAGGGAAGGGAAATAGACTCCAGATCTTGGTTGAAAGAGCAGCAAGGATGTACATGGATGGGTGGGAAGAACTGCATGACATGCACATTTATAGATGTGCAAACTATACCAGCTTATAATAGAGTGAGTGGTAGAATTGGACTAAGACCCAGCCAGTGAGTTCTACAGTTTCTGTTTTAGGACACTAAATGATCGTCATCTTTTCGATGATGGAGTTCCATAGTCCAAGCAGGCCTTAAATTCAGTTTGTAGCCCAGTCTGGCCTTGATCTTACAGTGAGCCTCCTTCTTCAGCCTTTGGTGTTGTCCTAGCATGCTTAACTTTCTACTTTTCATTTTATGGCCCAGGGTATAAACAAGCCTGGTTGTAGAACAGAATTTCTCTTGGGTTTTAGTTTACCATCTGAGGATATTTGTAGAGAAATTGGTGTTACAAGTGCCACATGAAGTAGGAGACGGCCAAGTGCTCCTGTTGATACACTTTCTCCAGTTCACTGTACCCAGCATCCTGAACAGGCTTGGTAGGTTTCCTTGCCTTCCAGCATTTTGCTCTCCGGAATCCTTTGATTCTTCCTGCACTTTCTGATTTTCCCACCAGGGGGAGATCATCTCTTTTTTAAAGGACAGTTCCTCCTCCCTTTTCACAGGTTGGGCTGTTATGCATTTGCTAGTGTGCTGATTTTAACTACAATGTGTTTAAGTACAAACAACACACCATGCTTTGAAGCTAGCATAATAAAAGTATGTAAAATTTCTTATTAATACATGTAATAATATTTTAGGTATGTTAAACATATCATTAATTTCTCAAACCCTTTCATTCCTCCCTCCCCTCCCCAATCTCTCAGAGACTGAACCTAGGGCCTTGCACATACTAGATAAATATTCTACATCCTTTATCTTTTTTTAACATTAGTGTGGCTATAAAAGATTAAAAATTCATATGTAATCAATTTTATATTTCCACCAGACAGTGGTTTTTCCCAGTGTCAAACCCCAAAATAACTCTGAAGAGCATCAGGGATCCAAAGACTTGGTCTGAAAAGGAGCAGGTTGAGGGGACTGGGACAGAGGTTAGCTAGCAACACAGCCTTTCTCATCTCACTGCAGGCTATGGTGTTCACTTTAGAACCCAGGTATCCTAGACTTGTTAATTCTTTCTCTCCTGTGCTGGAGTCCTTGAGTTCCACATGAAGATCTAGGTTTAGATTATTCTACTGTACCTGAGTAGCAAGTCTCACCATCTCAGGTCTCTTTCAATGAGACCTTTGAAGATTGGCAGTCGGCAGCGCAGAACTTTTGGTCTCCTTGTCTAAAACCCTTTGACTTGCTCAATTCAGGTTGTGCCTAGGGGCCATAGTAACTCTTGATGGAATATGTTCAAGGATGAAAAGACAGAACCAGCAGGACTTGCTGCTTGCTTCCTTAGTGACTATCACATTCTGCTCACTCCCGAGACCCCAAGTAGTCTATATCTCTGCCTTTGCAGGAGTGATTGGGGTTCACATGACCAGTGAGTGACTCATGTGGATATCAGAAGTTCCCTTAGCAACTTCTCAAAAGTTCCCATAAATCAACAATGGGAGAGTTGGGAAGCAAGGCCAGAGTTGTAGGACAGAGTGATCCTAGGTGCAAACCCTGTACTACAACCCTTCTTGAACACAGCTGACGGAGTTACAGTCATGGGAGTCAGTGGTTGTTCCTTATATGGCAGCAGAACAAGGTCCAAGAACAGATGCATGAGTCAATTGATCTGTCTAGGTGAGAGGAGTTCTGTGCATGGAAGCTCCAAACACGAGGAAAAAAGAATCTGAGTCACCTTCTATTACTGCGATTGGCAGTTAGGGGACCTGCGCTGGTGGCCCACCTTGCTTGGGAATGGCTTCAGAGTACCTCCAACTTTACCTCTCTCATCTGTAGTCAACTGGAGGACTGCTGAACCATGGGACTTTGGGAGACCCCAAACTGATGTGTTCTGAGGTCACAGGATAAGGGTGTTCTCTATTGTGAGGCTTTGGTTGCTGTGTCTTTGAACTTACTTTTTCATTTGTATGATGAACATATTATGTAGAGCTAGTAAAGATTACCAAAAGACACCAGGACTTAATCAAGAAGCATGTATTGTGTCATACAGTTTTGGTGGGTTGGGAATTTGAGACAAATTAATGGGGTAGTTTTGCTACAATTTTTCTCTGACAATGAAAAAATGTCTACTCCATCAATAGACGACTTGTCTGGAGGTGAAACTTGATTGCTTACAGGTGTTCATTTCTCTGGTTGCCAGTAGAGACCTAAGTTCCTTATCTCATGAGCCTCCCCAGCTACTGCCTCAGAGTCCTGTGACATGGCTGCAAGCAACGACAATGTAAGACAACATGACAGAAAACTGTTCTTTCTGTGCTCTTTTGTTACAAAGTTCAGTTCAAGTCAAGAAAATGACTACCAGGAAGTGCAAGCCACTATGAAGGCCGCCAACCCACTGAAGTAATACTAATTCTGCCTATTTCATTGCAGCGATTTTTTTAGTTATTTGTTTGTTTTGAGACAGGGTATCATGTAGCCTAGGTTGACTTCAAACTTCCTGTAAAGGCAAGGAGGCCCTTGAACTCCTGATCCTTCTGCTACTACTTCCTGATTGCTGGAATTACAGATGTCTAACTCTGCTTGGTTTATGTGGTGCTGAGGATGGGACTCAGAATTTTGTTGATGATACACAAACACTCTACCATGAATTATATCAACAGACCCATTGTGAAGCTTTGTACACATATTCTGTATTAGATTATTTTTCCCACTGTGACAAATATCTGAGAGGAACAAATTAAAAGGGGAATTTATTTTGGCTCATAGTTTCAGATGTTTAGTCCCTGACCCTTTGCTTAAGTGTTTCTAGGCCATTAATGAGGTGGAAAACCATGGTGTAAGGAGCGTATGGTGGAGATTGTTTACCCCATAGTGGCCGTAAGTCAAAGAAGACAGAAGGACACAAAAGGGAAGTTGGTAAGATCCATTCCTCAAGGGCATACCCTAAATGATCTGCTTCCTCTATCTGGGTGCTGCTTCCTATTTTGACTGCCTCCGGATAAGGCTATCATATTATGAATTTACCAAGGAATAAATCCATTGTTTATGTCAGAATCTGAAGGATATAATTACTTCTCAAATGCCTGTCAGCTTGACATCTAAGACTCTAATACATGAGTCTGTGAAGAACACTTCATATTCAAACGTTAACAAACAAACCCACTGCAAAGAAAACCAACAATCAGAGTGTGCAATTGCGAAAAACAGCTGTTAAGGGGACGACTGGAGCAGAGATGTCAGAGGAAGTGTCACAAAGGGCTTGGGGACAGACAACTGGGAAGCTTGGAAGCTCAGGGATCTCTAGCTCCCTTTGCTGTCCTTGTGGGAAAAAGACAACATGAAAAGAACTAAGATGATTTAGAAAATCTGTCCATCACATTTGAGTGTTCATCCAAGGCTGCTTTTGATAATTCATTAGTGTTCTTTTTAAATTCCAGACATTCTAGGAGAAAGTCTGACCCAAGGTGGAAAATGACTTATGTGTTATCCCTTAGCTCCGAGACTCAGAGGGGATCATGTTTCTTTGTGAATACCAACAAGTATAGTTCCATTATCAAGACTTGGCAAGACTCCATATTCCCAATATCACACAAAGGAAGTTTTAGGTTTTTAAAAAATCTTTTGCAATGATAAAATACTTTTTTAAAAATAAAAGACAGGGTCTATCTTTGAAGCCTTGGATGTCCTGGAACTTACTATGTATATCAGGCAAAACTATGTCTTAAAGTTTGAGTCTTTCCTGGTTAATTTTTACATACTCTTCTATAATAATGTATCAATTATCTCAGTCATATAACAAATCACTCCCTATCACAGGCAGATGTAATAGCAATCATTCTCTTATGTTTATGATTTTATGGAATAGGAATTCAGGAAAGTTGGGGAGTTCACTGTTGGATTTCCCCCTGCTTTTTGTCCATTCTCTTCCAACCCCTCTCCTTTTCTTTCCTGTTCCCTCCCTCCCTCCTTCCCTCCCTCCCTCCCTCTTTCCCTCCCTCCCCCTCTCTATTTCTTTCTTCCCTCCCTCCCTCTTTCTTTCTTCTTGGCAAAGGTCTCACTATGTAGCCCAGACTGGCATGGAATTCGTCATATAGCTCAGGTTGTTATCTTCCTGTTTCAGGTTCCCTGGTGCAGGGATAACATGTGTATGCCTGTCAAATTCACCCATTTGTGGGATTTCTCACATGGTTATAGTAGAATACCGACTTAGGCTTCATTATCTGCCAGTCAGACTGGGTTGGATATCCAAATTGGCATACTTCCATGTAGCACAGAGATTCAAATTCAGATTAATCTCACCTTTGTGAGAATGGCTATCATTAAGAAAACAAATGACCACAGCTGCTGATGTAAAGCCTGACTGGGAGAATGAAGCAGCTAGAGGAAGAGGGTACAAAGGAAAGGGCATGGGGCTAATAAAAATCAATATACATGACTTATGAATATATATCAAAAAACGGTGTGAAAAAACCTTGTTCGGGTATTTACTATACCTTGTGGCTTATGTATACTCAGATACCCTGATGTGCAGATGCATCCACATCCGAGGTCAGCACAGTGAATCTCATTTGCTACCAGCCTGCAACCTACAGCCATCCTGAGAGAGGCAGAGTCAAAGCAATCATGGGAAAACAGAGTTAGGACAACTGGATGAAGCTAGCCACAGGCCTATTTGGCCAAGTTCCCATTTTGTAACTCAATAATCCCGTCACTGTTTAAGCTGCTTGAAGTTAGTTTCCTGAAAATGCTGATGGAAATGCTCCTACTTCTGGGATTAATTCCGACTTTAAGAAGGAACGTTTAAGGGGACTTATCTTAATACTCTGGGCTTAACCTTCAAGTATTATACATGTATTCCTGACTTGAGTCTGGTTTCTGACACCTTAATTTCCCCCCAGTCCCTCTATTCGTATTTGAGAGTGGCCGAGTCTCCCCAGAATCTGTTGCTTTTATTCATATCATTCTCAATGGTTACACATGGCTGGAGTCTTAATCTCTTCCAAAGTATCACCTCAGTGGTTACAGCCCCACCACCGGCTATGTCTCAGATGTCTCGCTAGATTTGAGAGAATGAGTATTTTCCTATGAGCCTCCTTGTTGAGCTATTTCCTTTGCATCCATGGCTTGGTAGACCCCAGACCACCTGGTTTTGGCCTTTTATTGTACTATGAAGATTCCAGACACCTGCACCTATATACTAGACCATTATCTTTCTGGTGCCTGCAGCTGAATGGATGAACCCTGCCTCACTCACAATTATCCCTGCTCCTCCTTGAAGGCATTTTGGTGCAGAGCTTCCTGGTAGGAACCTTACACACCTTGGATGGAAATGTTTGGTTTAGAAGACACAAAATGTACCTCCACTTGTATTGTTTACATGTTCTCTGAAAAAGAGTCATCTCTGTGTTTCTCACTGCATAAATCTCCTTGGTACACAGGGATCAGACTTGATCCTATTTCTCTGCTTTTTTGGGTGCATAGATTACATGGAGACTTTGAAAGAAAAAAATAGTAGACCCCACTTCCTATAAGTTTGTGACTAAAATATCAATTGTACATGAGTAAATATGTTTAAATCAGCTATGTCAGTTACAACTAACATATACACACATCTTTTTGTTTGAGTCCTCCCCTTTTTTGTACTTTAAGGTATTGTCTGTTCGTTAACAGCTATCTGTATTTGGGGCAGAATTCGTTCTGAGACTAGCTTTTGGGGTAACTTAGAGTACAGTTACAGAGTAGTAGGTGAATTTATATATGTCCAGAGTGGTTCTTCTCGGTTCCAACATCTTGGTAGTAGGACATGAGAACAGACAAGTGATCAGTGGGAGTTTCCAAAGGTCTCAGTAAGGGGTCCCAGGAAAAACAATTTTCAAAACTGTAAGTCCCAGAAACTCCTGGAAACATTTCTGATTATGGCAGGATCTCCTGTGGCCTTTTACCTGCAACACCAGCTCTGCCCCTCCTTCCTCCTCTGTGGTGAAGAAATGCTCCTTCCTTCGGCAGAAAATCTGAGGGCAGCGCAAAGCCTTGTCTGGGAGTGCCATTCAGGAAGTGGATTTCCCAAGGTCCTTTCTTCTTCACATTCTCATGTCAACAGCTACGAAGTCTTTTTTTTTCCTCATAGACTGTAATAACCTTGAAACATTGGTCATTACAGAGCGGTGATAGCTCAAGGTTTTTGATTAAGGCTAGGCATCTCAAGTTCTAATCTCTCAGCATTTCCTCATGGTTCTAGGTACTGCTGGAACGGTTGGAAGGTTGACTTCCTGTTTCTACAGCCTCCTTATCCACACCCTGAATGCTGTTTTCCTGGCTGTGGCTTATGAGACCCCATTCCAGAGCTGAGGCTCACATCTATGAAATTCCCTGCATCTTCAGTTCCAGATCTCCGTTTCTCTGTTTCTTACCCCCGTCTTCACCACGGAATCGCCTTCTTTCTGTGCCTCTTGGAAACTGCTGATTACAAGCACTTTGTTAGAATGGGGTCTCCCTTGAACTTTAAACCATTTTGCCTCAGACCTTAAGCCCAGTGACTAGGATACTGAGTTCTGGCAGCTGACAGGACCTTTTGATGAAACCGTTGGTACTGTGGGCTTTTGAGATTATCTCTTACTTTCTAGTTTGCTCAATGTGAGGCCCTTTGAGTTAACTCTAGCAGCTATCGTTACTCATAGAAGGGCAGAGCCAGCTTTTGCTAGTGGCTTGGCTCTAGCTACATCATATTCTGACTGATTTTTACTTCCACAGTATACAAATTTATGAGCAAACAGGCATAAATCTGTACCCATGTACAAGGTAGAAAGAGAATCCTTACCAAGAACCAAACTTGCTATCACTATGCCGGCTTCTGGAGCTTTGAGAAACTAATGTCTGTGGTGGAGACCACTAAGTCTATGGCACTTTGTTATGTGAGGCTGAGTTAAAGATGTAGGCACACAAAAAGTCCTGACAATAATTAAATCTCCAAGTCCATCTGAATCTCTAAATTCTGTGTGGTTTGGTTATGTAGCCCAGATTCACTTTTTTTTTTCTCAAGCTTGTCTGAGTTTCTGATGAGTTTATTTGCTATCAGGATTTGTTTGTTTCACGGGGTTGAATTTTCACTCATTGCTGGAGTCCCATTCAGTTGTTATTTATTGTCAAGGACCACAGTAATTCCCACCCTGACCTCTGACTTCCTGATGCGGCCTGGCATGTTCAATCTTGATCTGAGGGCCATCGAGGACCCTTAGTAGCTGATACAATCTGCTTCTGGCTTGGCAGATGCCCATTCTTAAGGTTAACAGAGTTTCCATATCTCTGAGCTTTCCCAATATTAGCTCATGCATATTGCAAATCCAATAAAGTCCATTATGTGATTTTGGATTTTTATTTTCAAAAGTATTCGTGGTTTGGACAACTGACTGTTTCTGATCAATGAGTCCTGTTAGTTGTAGCCTTCAGAAACCATTTTTGCCTCTTGAGAGGATTTTCTCCCAGCAACCCAAGTTCATCTCCTCGGTGCCAGTTGCGTGTCAGGTCTTGGCCTCAATCCCTACTTTCCAACTGAGCTGTGAACTTAAACAGTGCTCATATTCAGGGAGCCTGAGTGGGCTGTGTGTCTCTCTATGCTGTACACAGTGAACTACCCTTGTCCCATAGCTCATCTATTGAAGTATTATTATGACCCATACATCCTGAGCTTGTGGTCTTAGTCAGAGGACCCTCACGATCTCTATCTGCACTTTCCACACAAAGGAAGCTAGATAACATCGCTTACTGGTTTATTTCTATTCCATTGAGCAAGCGCAAAAAACAACAGATTCTGATAAAGTTTTTCTTTAATTTACTAAGGCCAACGGCTTGAAGACAGGTGATGAAGCATTTAAGATTCCATTTTCCTATCTGTACAAGGCACCACTGTCCAGTAGGACTGAATTTCCTAGATTCAGTCAAGATTTCCGGGTATTGCACCCTTTAAGACTGGGGACAGGGGTTTTCTGTCATAATGCCACTGGTAAGAGCCATGCTGAGTGATGTTTGACCTCACAGGATGTTGGGGTTTGTTCATGGTCTCTTCCCTCATAAACCTGTAGCTATTAGTACTTTCTGTGCGATATCCCCCTATCTTATTTTTCAAAAAGTCCAAAATTTGATTTCTCTAGCAGAAACTAGAAAAGTTCTCTGTCACTTTCTCCCTCTCAAAGTAACATAACTCTGATTTTGAACTGGTCATACAGTTTCCTAGAATATGATTAATACTTCCCTGCATTTCTCATACTTGTAGAGGGGAGGAACTTGTCCACATTATCGTTCCTGCTTGATGCACTGTGGATATGCTGAAACACCTTTGACAGTGTAGATGAGAATAGTACTGTAATTGTCAGAGAAACAAGATGGAGATAACCTGGGATTCTGACACTTTTGCAGAGCGGGACTGTCTCTCATTCTAGCTTAGATTTTACATGAGAAAAAGTGAACACGTCTGCTTTAGCCATATTCTTAGTGGTTTGATTATGGTGGTTGAATCATTATGACATTCAGGAAACCATTAATGCCTTCAGACCATCAGCTTCAACGGAAATATTATAGCAGAACTTCTTTGAGTTGGTGCTCATACTGGCTTGATCAATGTCACCTTTGTTCAGAAAGCAGGATGACATTTCTTTCCTGTGTTATGGCTGCTGGAAGGGCCCCTTCAGCCAGGAATGGATAACTAGGACAGCAGCACCAAAATTAGCACCTTGCACGGAACCAATCACACACATTGTGGGATGTCACACATTATTTCAGGATATGAATAGAAAACAATAGCTATTTTTCCCCCTGATCATTACAGTGAGTTTGGGGGTATTGGGTATGGAGGCAGATGCCTGTATTGCATTTAAGGAGCTGAGACATAAGTTTGAGGCCCCTCTGGGTTCATGACAAGATGCTGTCTCAAGGGAAATAGTTTGTCACACTATTAATATAATTCATTGTGACTTCACAATCTGCCTCTTTTTGTACTGTTCTTGACAAATAAATGTTTTTCTGTGACTTTCTGTCACATTCCCTGGTGAGGGACTCCAGTTATCTTAATGTGTTCATCTGTTTATCTTGCTATAAAAATAACCAAGACTGGATACTTCATAAAGAAAGAGATTTATTTATTTAGGTAATAGTTCTGGAGGCTGACATTGGCTTTGCTCTCTGGTAAGGGCCCTCTGGTGGCTGACATAAAAAGAGAGATCATAGTGAGAGACAGGAGGCGGGGCTTGCTCTTTTGTAATAACCCTTTCTGAAGAATGAAGGAGGACCCCAAGAGGATTGCATCAGTTCATTCTAGGAAATGATGTCAGGTATCCCTACTGACCTAATTACTTTCCACTAAAATCCACTTCTTAAAAATCCACTTCTTAAAAGTCTTGTCCTCTTCCACATCACTACATAGAAGTCTGAACCTCTAACACACGAATATCTACAGTTTAGATACCACTTAGTTGATGTTGCCATTTGGTTTGGGCAGCTCCCTTTGTACTATGGCTGGCTTATAAGAGATCATCACTTGTCACATCAATGATTCCCCCCCCCAAGTTATCCTAGAACTTCCCTCCTTAGGTGGAAGACAGAGGCTATAATACAATATAAGGCAGTTTTAGCTAAAACAAACATTAAGCACAGGAAAAACATACCTAAAGCATTAAGGAGTGTACACCAGACTTTGCTAATAGTTCAGCCTTAGCTGAAGTCTTAGCACCCAAGACGTTGTATTGAAAGTAGAAGGGAACCATGGATAATGAGGAAAAGTGGCTGCAGACTTTAGCTGGAGTAAGCACAGGAATTATTAAGTCTTTGAAAGGGGAAGAGAAGCAGGTAGTCTAGCCAGAATGTTGCAGAGGATGATTCCCTTCTAGCTACCAAAAGAAGCTCCCAGGCCCAGGAGAAAAGGCTTTTGAGCATAATATGGTTCTCAAATCTTGAAAGTAAGGCCAGTTTTCAAAGCAGGGCCCAAGCTCTTCCAATTTCTCTGTATGATTCTAACAGAAGAGACCAAGTCTCTGCTTGGTCCATTGTCATGATTAGGTAGCCAATGGCAGTGGAGCCCATCCTTTTCCTTCTCAAAATGATGGTAGAAGAGAAAGGCCAAAGCCACACTCCTGGCAGCTGGCACAAACTTGAAGCAGCAGGATAGGGAGATGGAGTTGACATTGCAACTTTACATTTTTAAAGCTGAGCATGTTGGTTCCAGAGAAAGCTTAACTTTTCTTAGTCTCTCCAAGCTTTCTTGGTGGCCAAACGATGAAGCATAAGGCTTGAAACCATTACAAAAATAACCTTTGAAAAGGAGCTGCTATGGTTTGTAAAATATTACTTTTCCTTCTCTTGTTGCCCCTTGTTCTTGGAGCATGAGTGTCTGGTTTTCCAGTTTTCACTTTGATTCACAAGGTGGTC